>APFE030017670.1:150868-166931 GCA_000404065.3 Pinus taeda
CATTATACAAAATTGAAGTTTAGCACAATGGCAGCCTCTCAGAATAATTTGCAGTGCGAATGGTTCCAAAACTGGTGGATAGACTATGGTGTCAACAGGACAGCCATGGATCCTGTGTATCATGAAGGATATCAAAGAAGACACTGTCAAAGATGCTTTGATTATAACATTGGAGACTGCTACCATCGCATCTACAACACAGTCAGAGAAATGACAACTAAAGAATGGGACCCTTTCCACATGACCAATTATTCTCTCCAAGAATATATGGTAGATCACTTGGAATGGTGCGTGCTAACCAAAGTTCAGCATCAGATCATACTGGGAAAGCCGATGATAGTCCGGAGAATATATACCAAGGCATGTGATGACTTGCTTTATAAAAGGGGAAGATTCCCTGACTTCACTTTATTTTGAATAAGTACCAGTCACAAGGGCTTAATTGTGATCAGTGTTCCCGTGGGCTTTACTGTTCAAAAGCCTCCACATTGTAAATATTCCCTCCTAGTCTTTTCTCGTGGGCTTTTGTACAAAAGTATCCACTGTGTAGCTAGTCATGAGTCTGCTTTACCTGCTTTAGGTACAAGAATCTACTTTACAGACAATATCACATGCGTTACCCGAAAGCAATTATTCGGCCTGGCCTTAATATTTGTGCGGACGTCGCTTTGATAAAAGACTGGAAAAGAAATGATTCTTGAGGTCTTTTCGGTCTGAACAACAGTAATGTTTGTCCCCCCTTCACATGCTATATAAAGAAGGGTAAGGCTCATTTGTACATCATCGAGTCTTAGGCAATCTTGTGTGTGTTTGAGTCGAGTGTTCTCCTGCTCTGCATCTGCGGATATTCAGTCTGATCTGCTTGCATCACGAGTAATCACTCAAAGTCCTTAGTTGGTTCGAGAAGCCTGCGTATCAGTGTGCTCGGCACTGGTAAGAACCTAAAGTGGCCGAACCATTAGAAGAGTCAAGTTTTGGGGTGTGAAGTCTGATTCTAATACAGAGCCTATATCTTGCCAGAAGCTTCCGGTAGTAACTTGCTTATGATTAAACTGTGAAAAGTCCGGTAAAAGCAAGACTAGTCTGTTTCTGCATAGAATCAATCTTTGTAAAAGCTCAGTGAGCATTCTGTAAGATTTTCTCCATTCTGAAATAAAATGAGTATGCCATTATCTTATTTGAGTATCTCTGTGCATTTATAAAAGTCCGATGTGATAGTAGTTCTCTCTGTGCTTTCCTCTGAAGTTCACAGGAAGTTCGCCAAAGGATCGAAGGGACGCCAAGACCATGTAAGGCGAGGAAGCCATTGTAAAGGTCGCCAGAGCATGAAAGATCTCAGTAGGTTCACCACTGGTTCACCAGGAGTTGGCTATCAGAAAGAACTGACAGACACAGAGAAAGAGCAAGGTTGTGACAGAAGCCCCTGCTGAAATAAAAAATAATACAGTTTGTTCTTTACGATCATAATATAAAAACAGTTATTTATTAATCTGTTGAGACGTGGGCCGTGGGAATAACTTTGACAAGGACTGTTGAGACGTGGGCCGTGGGAATAAATTTGACAAGGACTGTTGAGACGTGGGCCGTGGGAATAACTTTGACAAGGACTGCAGGTTCCATCTGACGATGGTATCTATGAAGGTGCATGTATCTTCTCTAGAATTCCCCTCTGGACAAATAACTCCCAGCTTGTAAATTTTTCCTCAACAGCGCCTAAATATTTAGTATGACGTTGAAAACCGTTACTTTCCATCTCCTGGGCTCGGACTAGAATCCAAGTTGCCCTTATAACCCTTTTTTCGCTGCACATGATCCTCTGTATGGCTGTGATCGGATTTGGTGATCCTGTGAGGTTTTGGCCGGAACATCTCCATGTGCCCCACCCCGGGGCTATTACTGGATGTGGAAAGCCGCCGTTCAGTCACCACGGTAATTGCATTAGGACAGTGCCCGGATGGTGTTTCTGCGCCCTTCGGTAGTAAATTGAAGTTGCCATCAACCTTGTTCGATGTCGAAAGTTCAATTTTCTTCATTCTTTGCTCACTCGGACTATTCTTAAACGATAAGTTGGCGTTCTCGGTATCGATAGCCTGCGGACTGTCCAGTGCGATGGACAAGAAACTCCTCGGGAATAATCTACCACCGCTACAGCCTGCAATGAGCAGGAACGAGATCACAATAATGAGAGACATAACATTCCACAACATTAGTCCAAACACTTCCATGAAGCATCCCACCTTGACATCTCCCTTGACGGAGCAGCTGCTGACGAAGGGCTTGTACGTTCCAGGTTTATCGAACCTTCGAATAACCGACCACACTGCGCTCGCCGGTGCGTTGATTCTCTGAATATTTAAGGACGAGCACTGCTTTTCTTCGTTTCCAACCTGGTGGTTGTAGTACTTGTTTATCAAACTGAGGGGCCTGCATATGTTTTGTTGGGCAACCAGAATTTTGATTTCAATCTCTGGACAGATTTTAATCTGCTGCCTCATCATTTCCATTCTCACAGTACAAATAATATCTCTGATATGTATTCTCAAAGTTGCCGATTTATCTGTGGTTAGGCTGTAGAGACACACATATATATACGGTGATGAGGAATAATATACGGTTTCATGATAGTCGGCAACTGCATCCCGCCCTCCATTAATTTCCCATCTTCCTCTCCCCGTTTTTCACTCTTCACGGGTTGAGTAATGATATAAGTAGGCAGTTGCAGTTGAATTGGATACGCACAACCCACTGCGCCATCTCCACGAACAACTACTCAGATACTATTAATTGTTTGGAAAGGGATCATACATTACTCCTTTACAACATACAAAAGTATACATATATTGTATACTCATGACCATTAATTAGGATTACACCGTTTTTTATCCTATATTTAATAGATATTGATCTGGTTTTTGACTTTTTTAATTTAGATTGCATGATAGTGGGCAACAAATCTCCAAAGTGGTTAACCGCATCCCGCACTACGCCCGACAAGACCTCATTAATTTCGCGAATTGCATCGCGCACTATCCCTGACAGGGGATCATTAATTTCGGGAATTGCATCCCGTTTTCATTGAAATGAAAGTATGTCAATTACTTATCCATTACAACAATCTACCAATCAAAAACATATGATAGCCAAAATGAAAACTCAGTAGATTTCAATAATTACAACAACGTTAGTTTCAAAATTTGTTGGCATTCATGGTAAGGATATAACAAAATTTTTTTGTAATCACTAAATGTCTTACCAGATGGAGTAATGCTTCTTTGTAATCACTAAATGTCCTACAAGTTGGAGTAATGCTTCCTTTGATACTATGTCTGCATCAAAATTCTGTTCCTTTTGGATATGTCATATGTATGTGATATGTCCAAATCCTCAAAAAATTCCTATAATTGGCACACTTTGTTGCCAATGACTCGGGGAAAAGTTGTGTAAAGTACCAGTCCCCAAGAGCCAATCAATAACCACTAGTGAATTGCCAAAGATGTGTAAGCACTTCACTTGCCTGGACATTGCATAGTCAAGGATGAGCCAAAGCCCAATTAAATTTGCTTTATTATTAGTTCTAGGCGTCAATGTTAAACTAAGAATGTTAAACTAAGAATGAAAGTGTGATGATTCTCCATGTGAAATGCAATTCACATTTGCATACATCCTTGACATGAATTTTGGCACTATCAAATAAGGCCTCCTGTAATCTAACGTAAAGTGTATACTGTTACCAGTATATAGACATCAGGCAATCACATGAAAAGCATAAGTAAAGATAATAGAGACACAATAATGGGGAATCAATGAACCCAGAAAGATATCTTATTTATTATTAGTCGAATCAGAATCAAAACTGATACATTGGTGTATATATATATATAGTCATCCAGGACAGTTACATAGTCTAACTGTCTAACCAAATACTACAACTAATATGACATTAGTTATCACTTTATTACAATATGAATTCTAATAAATCATTGTAGAAAAGATCTGCATGTGCTCATCGAAAATAGACCATTCACACACTACCAATATAACTTTAGCACTAGATTACTGAAGCTCTGAGAGGTACTAAACTTTTTCTTCCGGGGGTGTGTGTTTTTCTAGGCTTTCTTACCATTTCTTACCAATCTAGTTCAAAGGTATTTCCTTTGTCTGCACATCAGCATCAACATGTGAATCATTTTGAAGCACATCATCTATGGAAACTTCATTTCCATTTCTACCATCTTCTCTTTCCACTTTCTTCAGCTTTTGTGGAAGCATTGTTGGATTCAGAGTCCAACACCTTTCAACAAGATGCCCTTACTTATGGCAGTAAGTGCAACACATGTGCATCCTCTTGACAACATGATTTTCCTTGTCCAATGGACCTTCCGCCCTTTGCTTCTTTTCCTTCAAAACTTTCCTGTATGTGGCAATTCTCTTCCAACATCTAGAAACATGATGGTTATCCAAGCCACAAAAGGAACATGCAATTCTTTTCCCATGCTTACCTCGAAATTTACCATGCTTTACAAAATAAAAAAGAATATGATTAGAACCAGATTTATACCTTCCTCTTTCACCTTTATTGCCTTCATGAGGAGGTGAAGCAAATGAAGAAGTGGCTCCTTTTGAAACACCATCAATCTCTTCAAGGTTGTTAGAGTTTCCACAAATCCCTAGTTCAAGTGTGTGATTCTGCACACCTGCAATGTAACTCCCTCTTGGAGCTGTTTCAATGGCCTTCATGGCAGCTTTGGAACTTTCTCCATAAGATTGTCCATAGCCAAGACCCAAATACATAGGCCTTTACTCAATCAATATTCGTTCAACAATAAATTATGTCGGCTTTCCCAAGCCCTTTCCTTCACAATCCATCTTGGACATTAGCTTGGATCCTATGCCTCTAGTATGTTTTTCAAAAGAACCAATATAAGCATTCTTAGAAGAATTTGAAGAGAAACTGGAATGGTTTACCTCTTTTTCAAGCTGATACTTGACCAAGGCTTCTTTGGCAACAAAGAGTTGTGACTCCAACTCATGCATTCTCTTCAGGTTCATATTTGCAATATGAAGTTGCCTCTCCATTTCCTGCAGTTTATCAGAAAGCAACTACTTCTCTTCCTTCAAGGAGTTCAACTGCTCTCTAAGTATGCGACTCTTCTTTCCATCCTCATACATTTTTCTCACCTTGTCCATCATGATGAACAAGTCTTGCTTCAAGTCTCCATCATAGAGTCTTGTGATGAAGAAGGAATTGGAGGATTCACTTGTAGAAGTTGTCATTATACCAATGAACAAAAGAACTTCAAACAAGATTGACAAAGATCTTATTCAAGTAACCTTTGGCAAAAAACTTCTTGTGTTTCAAGGATTGCTTTGAGGTCCTTTGGGATAGAAGAATGCCTTCAGCCCTTCTTCCTTTTTGTCCTTCCTAGACTGAGCTATCAATAGCTTTCCCTTCACCTCTGCAAACTCAAGCAATAGTCAATTTGCAAAACAAGCATACAATCAACCTCTGGTTGTTTAAAAACCTTTAGACAATCAACCTTTGCTCTGTCAATCAACCATACTGATATAACCTTCTTTGAAGGTGAGGTTAACCAATCTCAAGCTCTGATACCACCTGATCTGAAAATGGGGCACTTCGGCTTTTAGTCTAATTTATAAGAACCTCTCCCACTCCTAAAGCTTAAACATTCCCAAGTCGCAAATGGTTAACCAATGCGGACTTAAATATGTGCTTGAAAGTAAGGTGAATGCTTATGGTTATTTTAATTGTTTATGTGCTTTTAAATATGTTGTTTTTGCTGATATGTAAATACATGTAACCGTGCAAACAATTTAGCAAATAACAAACACATAAGACAACAACTTAATATGGAGTTCACCAAAAACTCTTGGGCTACGTCTCCATGAGTTCTAGTCAACTCAACTAGGCTCTCTCGGATTATGGAAAAGTCCTTTTACAAGCTCTTGGCTCAACTCCACTATTTTACATAGAAGCAATGGGTTTAGACACGATTTTATCACTCGCTCTTGAAGCTCTTGGCTCTTCTAGCTCTCGGCTCTCACTTTTGCTCTCGACTCTGGCTCTTGGCTCTCACTATGGCTCTGAACTCTGGCTCTTAGCTCTTGCTCTTGGCTCTCGCTCTCGCTCTCAGCTCTAGCTCTCGGCTCTGGATCTTGGCTTTCTACAACCATTAGTTCTCTCGCTTTTCACTTGAACTTCAAGTGACCCTAAAGGCTCCCTCAACTTCTTTCCGCAGTAGCTTTTTGCTCACATGCTCTCTCCTTTTGCTTCTTGACTTCTCCTGTCTCAGCACTCCTTATCTCTGCCTCTATCAGTCTATGGCTTTAAAGCCAATCGGCGCTGTCTGTTCGTTTCCCCTTCTCGGGCTCTCTAGCTCCTGGCCTCTGTCTGCTCAAATCCTGCTCCGAGTGTTAGCAATCATTACTAAATGCCTTCAGGGATGGTGGCCACCTGTTTTGTAACGAAATGGACCATCGGTGCCTTGGAAATCCCAAAAATTGTCGTTCTCTATTTACACAGAGAAATACGCAAATACAAAGGAAAATTCGCACAAACGTGGTCTATCGGACTTCAAAAGTCATTAGTTCTACCCTATATTCCCTTGGGATCCGTCTTTGGGTGCGATCGCAAGTGATGTTGATCAACGCCTGTTATTGGTTTCGGGTGGCTAATGCGCATGAGGATTACCCACTCGAAAAGGGTGGTTTTCCCTCTCCAGCACTTAGCCATGTGGCATCCAATGTATGGGCTTGGGCAGAGCTTGGCCAAAACCACTTACTGCCTACTGCCCGTCCAAAATCCCACTCGTTTTGTGGTTTCGCTTTCTATTTGAAAAATACATTAAAACACTGAAATATTAACGAATGGCTTTATGGCTGACTTCAAATATTATACAACAGAATTTATACACCGTTTTGGGTCTGGATTGAAAAAACACCTTTTCATGAATTTCAAAATATATACACTTTGACCCATAATACCTGTCAGGTCTGGCTTTATCGCAAGTCGCATATGTATCAACCCCCGCTCTTTTATATAGTTCCAATGAGATGTTGTGATATCGCAATCACATGGTCCCAGGGTCTTTCAATATGGCATGGCCTATGTCAACGCCGATCGCAATCCGTCGATATTGGCGATCGCAATATCACTCGGCACAAGGTCTCGCCTTGAGCCCCATGCCACCATTGATGTCGATCTGCCAATATCGGTGATCGACATATTGCATCAGCCCAAGGGTCCTCACCTTATGCTATATGTGCATGTGCCTTCCTCCGACCCCATTTGTCGGGGATCGATAATCAGTAGCTTCTTCCCCTTTTCGCCTAACTCTGCCTTTGACCTCCTCCGAAGCGATTTTTCTCCATAAAGCCTTTTAGGCCATTTTTTTGAATATTTGCCTCCATTTCTTCGAGAATTCGCCTTTTTTTCCAAAGAACAAAGGACATCTTCTTTCTGTAATAACTTCTGCATAATAAGTCCATTTTTTCCCATTCAAGTTGTAGTAGATTCAAAACGAGACGATCTCTGTAATGGGGCTATTTCTAGGAACTTCTTTGGACTTTCATTTGTCCTCTGTGAGGAACAATTATACTTAGGAGTTTATCCAAAATCCATTTTGGATCATTTCAACCATCAATCTTCTAGCAGGGCATGAAAGCAAGCTAAAGGAAAACAAGGTCTGCATTAAAGAACAAAGCCTGATATTGATCAAACCTTAGAAATCTAGCAAGTTTGTTTATACAATCAAGGAGACATTCTACAATAGAAACAACTTTTGTCTCCACAAGCCTCATCAAAAGGTCACCAAGACCCTCATCAATATGTCTACAAAACAAGACAACTCGAAGGATTTGAAAATGAAGATCACATCAGCTTGGAAAAAGTTCAAATCCTAGCAACATTCCTGATCTACAAAATAAGGAAAATCATATTGAAGGCACTATCATCTCCAAGGTTATGAAATCAAGAAAGGATCATCTCCTTTCCCTAGAAGAAGACCATCCGAGGAAGCAACTAATCATCCTCATCAAAAGGGAGCAACCTTTTCCATTTAAGGAAAGGCTTTCTCACTTGAAAGAAGATCATCTGAAAAGAATCCCTCATACATCTTCTTCAACCTTCACCAACATGATCAAGGTGAATATTTCATCTTCACGTGACAAGTAAGAATCTTTTCAATTTATAAATTTTGTTAAATGAATTCATGAATTGCAAGGACATCTATAAGTTGATGGGTCATCAAGATCCCTTGCATGGAGAAGAAGGATAGTGAGAGTCCTATAGGAAGCTGAAGTCACTAAAAGGACTACTATAAATTTATGGAAATGGATACTTATAGGTTCCCCTCATACAGCAATATTGGAGACATCAAGGAAAATGCATAAGATAGACTCATTCTTTGAATGTGCAATGAAGAAGGACGCATGAAATTTTATCTACATGGAAGCAAAGGTATCAAAGGATGTAGGATATCTTCATAAGGTCCCATATACAAGATTGAGGAAGGAAGATAACCATCACTAATCTATAATGCACTAATAGATATATCTATGAGTTACCTCATTCGACAACTTATGATCACTATGATAGATAGAGAAAGACAAGTTTGTGACACAAATATTGAAGGTTAAAATAACTCAACCATGTACAGAAAGGAAAGGGAAGGTTGGTCGTCAAGAAAGACAAAATAAGTATAGATAAGATTCAATGTACGTATTCACACTTTTGAACATAATTATAGAGGGCCAAGCCATTGGAAGATGGACCAAGGAGACGTAGCCCAAGAGGGGTGAACTCCTTCATCATGTGTTTTTGTGTTACTTTTTATGGTGATGTTTATGCCTGATATATGTTGTTGTTCATTGTTTCAATTATTTTAATTTTTTCATGAAATATACATAAAAACACATAAAACCTCATGGTTAACTTGTAATTTACCTCATAATCCTCAAGCACTTGTTTATATTCTAAATTGGAATTTAGCACAACAAACACTAACTTTCCCATTCAGATCAACTTGCTTCATTGAATTCGTTGTCTCCAAATGAGGCCGAGTAAGGGTATATATACAAGTTTGATCATGACCTCTAGGTCGACATTATCTCTTGGAGGGAAGCCAACTTCTTCTTATAGATACATCTCTTTCTTGTAGGTCGACATCATGTGGGCTAGTGACAAGGTCTTGGAGGATGACTTTACATAGACAAGTGTGACTCTTTACAATGTGTAACATGACAATGACTCTTTTATTCTTTTATGACTAGATCACAAAATTCCTAAAGGATCTCAATGGGAGTCTTGACTCAAAAATAAAATATCTTTCTCATGAAACCCACGACAGAAGCATTACAATAATTTTATTTTTCTTCTTTTTAGCTCTTTACATAAAAACACAAATATATGTTATTATGAAGACCAAACCTAGTTACACTTTTTCAACAAGAAGTCCCAAGGTGAGGTTGAATCCATCCAAGAGGGGAAGAAGAAAGACTTGTGCAAAATAAAATGCTTCAATTGTCATGAATTCAGGCACTATGCTACAAAGTGTCGACACAAAAATTCTATCAAGAAGGAGTTTGCAGTATCAACATCAAGCGAAGCTTTGGCTTCATAGTCCGAGCTCGATTTCACCCTTATTGTATGCATGGCCAAAACTATGATGGGGAGTGTGTGGTACTTGGATACGAGTGCCTCATTCCACAAGACAGGATGTAGGAATTTTTCAGTGACTTGGAGGAGAAATATCTCTATATGATTATTGAGTTTCGGGACGATGAAAGATACAACACAACTGAGATTGGTATAGTCACCTTTCATAGGGAGTTAGGATCCCCTCTTCGACTCAAGAATGTCAAGTTTTTTCCAGGCCTAATGAAAAATATCACCTCAATAGTAGTTTTGGAATACCTTGGTTGTGATGTGATCTTGAGCAAAGGAAAGGTATTCCTGAGACACATGGCCATGGGATAGATGAAGCAGTTTGGGGTTCGAGTCAAAAACCTGTATTTCCTTGAGGTTGAAGATGCATGCACAACATTGAGGAGCAAGGTAGAAACTAGAGACATGTTGGTTGAGAGAGAGCATGTTATATCTCTAAAAATGGAGCCTCGGAAGGAGCCTCTTAAAGTTGTAGAGAATCCAAAAATGGAGAGCTAGAGAGGATGCAAAGTGGAGACATCCACTAAATAAAATGAGGGCTTCTAAGAGGGAAGTCGACTTCTTCTTCTAGATACATCTCTTTCTTGTAGGTTGACATCATGAAGGCTACTTACAAGGTCTTGGAGGATTACTTTACATAGACAAGTGTGACTCTTTACAATGTGTAACATGACAATGACTGTTTTATTATTTTATGACTAGATCACAAAATTCCTAAAGGCTCTTAATGGGAGCCTAGACTCAAAAATAGAATATCTTTCTCATGAAACCCACGACGGAAGCATTACAATAATTTTATTTTTCTTCTTTTAAGCTCTTTACATAAAAACACAAATATATGTCATTATGAAGACTAAACCTAATTACACTTTTTAAACAAGAAGTCACAATGTGAGGTTGAATCCATCCAAGAGGGTAAGAAGAAAAGCTTGTCCAAAATAAAAGGCTTCAATTGTCATGAATTCAGGAACTATGCTACAAAGTGTCCACACAAAAATTCTAGTGAGAAGGAGTCTGCAATAACAACATCAATTGAAGCTTTGGCTTCACAGTTTGAGCTAGATTTCACCGTTATTGTATTCATGGCCAAAAATGTGATGGGGAGTGTGTGGTACTTGGATTCGGGTGCCTCATTCCACATGACATGTTGTAGAGATTTTTTTCAGTGACTTGGAGGAGAAAGATATCCATATGATTATTGAGTTTGGGGATGACAGAAGATACAATACGACCGAGATTGGTATAGTCACCTTTTAGAGGGAGTCAGTATCCCCTCTTTGACTCAATAATGTCATGTTTGTTCGAGGCCTAGTGAAAAATATCACCACAGTAGTAGTTTTGGAATACCTTGGTTAGGATGTTATCTTGAGCAAAGGAAAGGCATTCCTCAGACACATAGCCACGGGATAGGTGGAGAAGATTGGGGTTCGAGTCAAAAACCTGTATGTCCTTGAGGTAGAAGATGCATTCACAACATTGAGTAGCAAGGTAGAGACTAGAGACATGATGGTTGAGAGACAACATGTTAGATCTCTAAAAATGGACCCTCAGAAGGAGCCTCTTGAAGTTGCAGAGCATCCAAAAATGGAGAGCTAGAGAGGATGCAGAGTGGAGACATCCACTGAAGAAAATACCACCAGTGGGGGTGGAGTTTTATCCAAGTGCGAAGAGGGAGAACATGCAGCTATAACTTCAGGAATGAGGTGGAATGATGTAGATCCTTAGTCCAAGAGTTGCATAAATTTGGGCAGGGTCCATTGAGGCATTCTCCTCAAGGATCATAACCTCTCTACAAGGGGCCACAATATTCGGTAGTAGGAGGATCAATTTCAGTCAGATACTAAGGAGTGCAGAGGAGTGTTGACAACAGAGAAGCAGGCTAAGTAGCAGAGTTAGTAGTAGCACAAGTTTACTAGTAGATAGTTGCAGACACAATAGATTCAATTTCTTTTTGTTATGTTTATTTTTATGCTTCTCAGTTGTTGGTGTTGCATTAGCAGCAACAACGGTGTGAACTGTTGCATGCATTACATTCCACAGGTCCAAGATAAGGGTGGTTGATAATCCCTTTCTTGGTGAGAGGGAGTGTTGAAAACGTAACAAGAAAATCCCAGTTTGACTTTGGCTTAGTCACACTAGAGAAAATTAAAATTTCCACATCAGCAGAAATCATGGATGTAGTTAACCGAGGTAACATGCCACTTGCCACTCAATTAACTCAATTAATTTGAGTTGGAGGGCTTGAATTCAATTAAGCATGAATGATTCCTAATTTGTAGCAATTTAATTAAGTTATATTAAGTTATGTGTAGTTAAACTAGTTCTTAGGGAGCAGAGAGATAGGTTATTCACTTGCAGGGTGTGCTCAGTTGAGAAAATTAATTGTAATACATCTCTATTCATCATATTATTGCAAACATGTATTGGGATTTTTAGGAGATTACTTTCCCCAAGAAAAATATTGTGTGCATGTGTGTTATTTCTCATTGCGTGTTTGTGATTGATGCTCTAAATTTTGAATTAATTTCCACAAACTAGTAGAGTAGGTTTGTGCCTTGTGATTTTGATTAAAAAATATTGAGCAATTGCAAGTTTTCATCATAATTTCTACATGAAACTACACTACAAAGATTTGAAGAGGCTAAAATTAAGCCTTGAGTGCAATTTTGACCTCGTAATGTTGCGAAGAAGGCCAAGATAGTGATCTGGAGCTGAGTAAGAGATTAGGGATGTGTTATATCACATCCTTGAGGTTGCGTTCTATGATATAGGAGTATACAGAGGGTCAATATAACACTATTGAGGCTGAAAATGGTAAAATTTTAGGGAAAACATCAAATTTTGGCTAGGATTACATATGTAACTGTACATTAAGGGTTAGTGATGTGCTCCAACACTAGGAAGAGGATCAATGTTGTGCTACAAAAGGTTTAAAAGCACTTAAAACTTGCAAGGAAGTTGAAATAAAGATTTTCACTAAGGATTACCTCAATATGCTAAGATTTGGAAGGTTCCTTTGTGCCACTGGATTGTTCAAAAAGCCTCATTCAAATTCATAAGTTTTCCTATGTTATCTTAAGTCATTGTAGGGATGATCATAATACACAAATGTTGGATAGGCTTTTCCAGGTGTCCTCTGAAATTATTTGAAACGGTTGGCCCCTAAGTTCCGTCTAGACCTAAGGCAATGAGAGGAATTGAAGAGGGTTGTGGTAGGGGCTACAAAAAATCTTTATCATTTGAGCATGTCTAATACTTGGTAGATAGCTTGCAAAGTGTCCCAAGCATCCATTGTGGCACCAGGAATATAGGAAAATATTAACACAACCAAGATAGATTTTATAGCAAATGGAGCCTTGTTGTTAGTCTTTTTAAGGTTATCTTTTGACTAATTTTAATTGTTTATGATAATAAAAAATTAGAAATTTTTATGTGTAAAAGGGTGTCCACCATCTCCGAACAATCCAAAGAGGGTTGTTGTATAATTTTTCGTCTATACTTTGTCACGGAAAATTTTGGTGGAATTTGCTTGCATGTCCCATTTTTGTGGTAATTTAATTAGAAGTTTATGTTAGAAGCCCTCTAGAGTTATTTTAAGCCATCAAACAACACTTATGGGATCAAAGCTTTCTCAAGATAGCTCTTAGCCCCTTAACAACATTCTACACACTCAGAGTTTTTAAATAGTGTGGTATCAACTTTAGTAGAAATCCATATTCATGTGCCATGCCTCCAACAAGTTGAATTAACTGTTTGATCACCATGGTACCGAGTAGATGCCTTGTTAGCACCCATCACTCACTCATGCGGAGTACTTGCATGTGGTCTTTCAAAAGGATTGTAGAAATTTCAAAACCTAACACTAATTTAGGGTTGAGAGATGCAAAATCACTAATTCCTATATATCTATCATGCTATGTTAATACTAGGCTCCTAGAAGGAGAGGAGGTTCGATTATTTAGTATCATACTTGTTCCATGGTTGAACAAAGCTTCTAGGAGTTAGATTTTAGAGCATAACACAAGAAGATGCAGATTTTGTAGTAGGAAACTAAGCCATGGTCTTAAACTTTATAGTGAGTGCCTCTTACTTTGTGTTTGCATTTTCATAATAAAATAAAAGAGAGAAAAGCATATGCCTCGCCTTCTCCCTAGCTTTTCTCTTGGGATCACATGTTCTTTTGGTTGTTATTTCATTTTCATTGAGCATTGAGGTTAGTAATGATAATTTTGCAATGTAAGAGAATAAACTAAATAATAAAAAAATTCAAAATATTGTAAGGATTATTCTAATGAATGAAATATCTATAACACTTTAGAACACCCGAAAATTCTAAGATATTAATATATTAGATCTAAGACTTTTGTGATCCATAATGTAGAGATAAGTATTTGGGATTAAACACATTGTTAGGATATGGTCGAAGTTTCGAACCAGCGAATGTGGTTCATCGAAACCAACTAATGTGGTTCATCCTCAAGACAAGGTGAAGATGAACCACATTAGTTGGTTAGAAACATCCTCCAAATACTAACAATGTGATTAATACCAAAAACTTATCTAGATATTAATATAGTCATTTTTTTTATAAAATGTAAAATCTATAGCCAAAACACCCATATCTTTCTTACTATAATTTTTTTTCCATCAAACTAAAACTCATAAGAAAAGTTTTGAGACTCATATTTTGCTGTTGCTGTAAATGTTAATATAATAGTAAACCAAAAAATTAGTAAAGAAAAGAATAACAAGGACACTGAAAAATCTAATATATCATAAATAAATAAAAACTTCTTTCTAAGATAACAAAAATAAAATTTGCATGCAAAGAGAGAACAGAAACTGATATATCATAACTTGTAAATTAAACGGCGGAACGAACATCATGCGAGCGAGGAAAGGGGAGAAAAAAACTAATATATTTTAGGAATTGAGAATTTACAGAAACTTCGAGGGAGAAAGATTTAAAAGTTATAGGATTATTACACAGTGATCCTGAACAGAGCACAATTATTGAAAATCAAAGTAGCATAAATACAATACGGAAGATTTTGCAGGCTCCGTGGAGGCATATATATCTCTACTTTGCCTTTCATTTTCAATTTGATGGAAGAAGAGTTATGCAAACAAATCTATTGTTATAATCGTCCCGGAAACAGTGACTTTTATAAAACAAAATTCAATGCCAAGTTTACATTTGTGAACTTAATTACTCAATGCCACTTCACTAATGAATACAAATAAGCATGGTTTCTGCCGTGGGAATAACTTTGACAAGGACTGTTGAGAGCGCAGGTTTCTGCAACAACAATTATATCCCAGAGAGCGCAGATTTGCCGTAAAAGTTACTGTAGTTCGTTTAACCACAAAAATCAATACAAAATAAAATAAGTATTTTCCCTCAGAAGCCCTCTTTTTCATGCTATTTGGCGTTTTAGTTTTTTGGGGGCAGGGCCCCACTGAAGAAACTATATATTAACAAATATTTACACTCTGTACATATTATAATAGGGGCAAGGCCTCTCTGAAGAAGCTATATATTAACAAATATTTACACTCTGTACATATTACAATCATCTCTAGCCATGGCCCAAATACGCTACAGCTTAACTCTACCAGAATCGAAACTGGCCAAGGCCTGCAAACCGACCAGAATCGAAACTGGCCGGGGGCGTGCAAACCGACCGTTCGGACCGATACATCATGCACTTCGGCGTCTTAGTTGCGATCACTAACAATCCGGGGCTGCATACTAATTACAGAGATTCTCACACAGCCCCGGGAAGATTCTAATTAGAGCGCTAATTACAGGGATTCTAATTACGGAGGCAGTTTACTCCGCTTCTGTTGAGACGTGGGCCGTGGGAATAACTTTGACAAGGACTGTTGAGACGTGGGTCGTGGGAATAACTTTGACAAGGACTGCAGGTTCCGTCTGACGATGGTATCTATGAAGGTGCACGTATCTTCTCTACTATTCCCCTCTGGAATATCTGTCACATAACATTCCACAACATTAGTCCAAACACTTCCCTCCTCCACGAACTCATTCAATGTCGTAACGGATTGATAATTCCGAAGGCGGTGCTCTCCTCCCAACACCCTGAAACTCAGAATGCGCTTCTCGTCGTCCAGAATCTCGAGGCGCTCAATGCTGTTCTTCGCAGGAAGCCCCGATACGACTTTGACTTCCCTGACGCATCCCACCTTGACATCTCCCTTCACGGAGCAGCTGCTGATGAAGGGCTTGTACGTTTCAGGTTTATCGAACCTTCGAACAACCGACCACACTGCGCTCGCGGGGGCGTTGATTCTCTGAATATTTACGGACGAGCACTGCTTATCTTCCTGGTCCATGTGGTGAGACGCCAAAACACCACC
>APFE030017676.1:0-10657 GCA_000404065.3 Pinus taeda
TAAATCAACTAGATTGCTAGAAGTTGATCTACATCTTGAAGCCGCTCTCTCTGCTTTTAACACCTGAGTGTGCCATTCTGTGACAAGTATATCCTTATATGTTTGAAGTATCCTGGGGAAATTTGCTGCTTTTCCCTGATCAGAATCTTTCCATTCAAGATGTGCAGTAATGGCCTCATCGGCTTGATTTAAATCATCCCTAACTTTCTCTACCTGCTCATTTATAGATGTAGTTAATTTGCACAGTGGCTCAGCTTGAGCGAGTTGTGATGACATTTGAGCGATTTGCTCATCTTTGGCTTTCACCATTTGTTTATTCGCTGCTTTCAACTGTGCCAATGCCTCTGTCAATTATTTTTGTTTCTGGATCGCAGTCTGGTCAATCCTTTGCTTTTCCGCTTGCAATTGCTGGGTTAATTGATTATTCATTTGCTGTTGTGCCAACAACTGCTCCTCCGCTTGCGTTGCCTTCTGCTTTGTTTCGGCCAATTCTGTCTGTAATGTGGAGATTTCTTGGTCCTTATTCTTCAATAGAAGGCTTACCTCCAATGCTTTGTCGATTTTGCTGCCGAATAGGCTCCAACATATTGTGACAACTTTGTTAGATCATCGGAGGGGTCCAATTTCTCCTTCCATACTACATTACTCGTGACTGTTTTCTCTGGAAAGATAGAAGGTTGATCAATCCTTCGTCTTTTCCTTGATCGCTTTACAACTGCTCTATGCCTCGGGCTATAGAAAACATCCAATGGAGGAATATCTTCTACCTGCAGAATGATTTGATCGGTGGGATCTTTTGGAATTATCTCAATATCCTTAGACTTAGGTGGGCCGCTGGTTCCACTTAGAACATGAGATGAAGTATCGTCTTGCATGTCGCTGGTCTTAGAAGTGTCTGTATCTTTTGATCCTTTTACTCCACTGATGATAGAATCAAACTGCTGCCATTCCTGGAGCAATTTAGGGTCTGTGGTAGTATCTACATTGGCATCAGTGGTGGTCTGTTTCCTTTTATTAGTTTGAGACTCCTTCTGTACTTGTTCATGCTCTTTCTTCTTATGCTCCTCTTGTTCCCTCTGTTGCTTATCCTCATGCTCTTTCTTCAGCTGTTCTTCCTGCTCCTTCCTCTGCTTTCCCTCTTGCTCTTTCCTTTGCTTTTCCTCCTGCTCTTTATTATGATCTTTTGTTATAGCAGGAGGTTCCTTTAACTGTTTCCGACCAGACTCGCTTGACGATGTCGCTGGGGTTGTTGCTAATAAATCTAGAGGCAGAGTTTGCAACCTCTGTTCTCTAAGTTTATTGAACTCAGTCAACCCTTCATCATTATATTTCATCTTAGCGAGTTCTTTAGCCTAACCTATAGTTTCAGTTGAAGTGAACAGGTCATCAAACATATCTTCCTGATGCTCAAACTTTGTCAATTTGGCTTGTTCTAATGCGGCATAGGCAACTAGCTTTGGATCGAATGCCCTGTTTGGGATTGTGGCCAGAGCTAAAGATTGAATCTTTGTGGCTTCCTTTTCTGCATGTTTGAGATCATGCAGTGTAAAGACACCACACCTCAAGGGGAAAAAGGGCCATCCTCTTTTCTTTTCTTTTTTGAGAGTCTGTGTAGTACTCTCACCCGTAATCTGATATGCGATTTCTCTTGCTAACAGCTTATCTGGAACATATAAAGGGAGAACATGTGGGTTGGCTTGGCTGTCGTAAACTCTGATATAGGTAAATTTCTCTTCACCAAACCAACTTGCCACTGCTGGTAAATCAAAGGAGGCTTGATAGGAAATCTTGGGAATGGGTTTATCAAAAATGGAATAGTAAATGGGCGCCATAAAGCCATTACAGATTTGATACAGGTGGTTTTTGTAAGAAGACTTCCACAATTTTTGGTGGTATATATGAATGGGCGAGGGGTCTTGTGCAGTCCACCTCCAACCAAGAACAGGAAATTCGGAATTGAAACATAATGTGTCTAAGATATATGCACTATAGTAAAATGGGGGGATTTTCCTTTCAGTGATCATAATCTTATTTCTAAAATCATGAACAGCTACTGCTAGTTTATCCAAGAGAATAGTAGCCCAATCCATAATTATACTGTTTACTGCTGCCTTCATAAGAGGAACCATTTCTATGGTGAAACTAGCAGAGTCGTGCAATCCCCATAGCCTACGCATCATTATACCCTCATAACAATAAGCAGAAGCCAAAGAATCAACTGAATACTTACCGGAAGATTCATGTTTGTGCTTGTTTGGATTTTGTCTCCAATCCTTGATGGGTTCGGATTCAATTTCATTTTCGCTTGCAAACTTCTCCTGGAAGGTGTTGTTATATATTTTCTCTGGCTCGGGCAAATGATACATTTGCCTTAAGTCATCTGCTTTGAATGATCTGAAAATCCTCCCATCTCTGGTGCTAAAAGTTCTGTCCATGATTGGGATTTCTTCAATCGCCCATCGCACAACGTCTGTGTATGGGAGAATTTGCTCCCTGGCTGCTATTCTGTGAAGGAAAGAGTCGGCTAAATCTTTGAGAGTACAATCAGATTTCCGTATTGAATCCGTCGTAGCTTCTGTTACTGTCTTCTATGGTTTCTCGGATTCAATTAAGTCATAAGTGCCTTGCCAAGTAACTCTGGTGAGACCCGTGCATGTAGTATCAGAAAGTAAGCCTTTCTTCTTGTTTACAGCAGCTTGTCCTGCAACCGGTGGAGCGGAAGCACCTGCAGTCTTTTTTTATTTCTTTCCCATCATGCTCAAACTCCTGTCTATGAATGAATTCTGCACAGAGAGGCAATTGCGCGTAATACAGAGAGATAACAATGAAAGCTTGCAAGTGACAATAACATATGAATAGGTGCGCAATAAGATATTTAGCTTTTTAAAACGGGCTCGGAGACGATCCATAGAAAGATTTTAAGACATGATTCCATTAATTGGCCGTATAGAACCTGTCATCCTTTAAATGCCCATTAAATCGTTATTCGGGCGAATAATTCCCTTAAGCATGCAATGGACTCTTTGGCGACTGAGCGCAAGTGATTAAGCTTTAAATATGAATAAATTGAGCTATCCAATCACTTTAACGGCTTTTTATCGAAAACTGTGCCTTATTGCATCGCATCGGGGTATGACAAGCGCGCCTTAACAATGTATATTGGGTACCGCCGATCGTCGAATGCGATATCGCATCGGCGAAAAGCTTTATGCGCGTCAAGACTTAAGTAAAGGTAACCCGCCGATTGCGCATCGCATCGGGGCTAATGGTATGGGGTGCTTTGAAATGTGCATTGGATATTGCCGATCGCCGATTGCGATATCGCATCGGCGGAAAGCTTTGTGCCACTTATATATATCTCTTATGTCATTGCGATATGCGATCTTGCGATCGCTTTATCGCAATGACCAAGATTCGCTTTATTTCTTTGAATGGGTATTGTTCAAAAAGGGTTTTATAAACGCATTCATTTGATTATCGAACTTTTTGAAAAATAAAAGTATTGATATCAATTTTATTTTAAAGGGACCCATTTCATATGTTATTGTTTTATGAATAAAAATGATATGAAATGGGGGGTTGTTTGTAGAGCACAGCAATTGGCGATTCGCTGGAAGAGCCAGTTATCTCTGGAAAAATAAAAAATACTTAAGCTTTTTGAAATAGAGTTTCAACTACAAGGGGAAAATTGCGATACAACTAGATATTTATGCATTCTAAATATCATGAAACTAATTTTTCTAACTTCCTCCCTTTGCTAACTTGAAATAAGTACATTTTAAGTCTCAAATGGGCCTTTATTGGTTTATATTGATAAAAATAGAAACTCTTTCCAAATCAGCTTTTATAGTAAACTCGTCTGTCATAGGTAGAGCCTCTGCTGCCAGCAAACGTTTATAGTTTCGACAGGGATACTTTTTAACCATGTAATTGTCCATTGTCCCATCCAATTAAGAGTGTGATTTTCAGAGTAAATTCAAAACATGCTTTCATATTTTGTTCATCTTTCTTTTTTTCGTCATTGACAGGATAAAAAAGCCATTGCCCTGGTTTGGTGGCCAGCTGTTGACAATGCCACTCACTGGTAGTAGTCTAATTGAACAAGCTAGCTCGTGATGAGACTCCTTGTCTTGAAATTTCAAGCCATTACCCTGTTTTGGTATGCAGTATTGGTAATGTCAGTTAAGCTATTTCCCTATGAACATGGTAAGAAGGCTTGTAATAAGACCTCTTATATTTAATATCTTATATTTTAGAATTACACTCTGAAAAATCATAAACTTTAATGAATGGGGCGAACAATTTTTTCCTTAAGAGTCAATGGATGACAAGTTAAGAGTTGAAGATGTTGAAATTGAATTGACTTCTATCTATGATATTGATAACCTTTTGAGACCAATTTGAAAACAGAAACTGACTTACATTACTTCTATGCTTTGGGAGGAGTTCACCAAATTTAAATTGTGGTTTCAGAATACAATGATACCTAATTTCCCAAAAATTATCCCTTTCGGTTAAAAGTTCTATTATTCGAAAGCAAATATTCATAATACTTCTGTGAGACAACTTTTCAAACATAGCAAAAGGTCAATGGAAGATGCCTTTAAACTTTATTTCCTAGAAATCCTACAAACTATAAAATCCTACAGAAATGAAAGGAGAAGGGGTTACCTTCTCAATTGAAGAATTTTTTTAGGATGAGGCCATTAACAGGGAGAGACTCCCTCAAACCCGTTAAATCTTGCAATACAAAGGTCGAATGGCCTACCTTCTCACAAATCTAAAATGGTCCAAGCCATAATTTCTGGAACTTGGTGTGTTTACCCTTGTCCTCATGGGCTTTGTCCCATTTCATAACTAAATCGCCGACTTGGAATTGTTTTGAACCTGATGAGACTGAATCAAAAGCTGCTTTGATGATTTGATGATGTTTGGCATGGGTATCCTTGGCTTTTTCTCTTTCTTCTTCTAGTTTTAAGATTTGATTATATCTAAGCTGAATAGAAGAGGAAGGAGCTTCTTCAATGAACTGCACTAGGGCTAAAGAAGGAAGAACAAGGTTTGTAGGCAGTATTGCTTCTTTTCCATACACAAGGTTGAACGGAGAGGTTCGTATAGAAGCTTTCTGTGTTATCCTATCAGCCCATAATGCAAACACTAAGGATTTGTGCCAATTTCT
This sequence comes from Pinus taeda, assembly GCA_000404065.3. Lineage (NCBI taxonomy): Eukaryota > Viridiplantae > Streptophyta > Pinopsida > Pinales > Pinaceae > Pinus > Pinus taeda. The sequence goes on from APFE030017676.1 coordinate 5,180, forward strand.
ATGATTTTGTTCGATTATTCGTTTGATGATTTTGATTAGATTCTTATTAGTAGACTCTGCTAAACCATTACCCTGGGGATAGTAATTAGCAGAATACTTTAACTTAAATCCTCTCTTGATAGCGAAATCAAACATAGAATTGCCTGAGAAATAAGAAGCATTATAAAAAACAAGAGATGTTGGGAGACCAAACCTGGTAATGATGAATTGATCTATGAATTCAATGATTGCTTCAAAATTTGCAGTCTTCAAAGGGATTGCCTCAACCCATTTAGTGAAATAATCGGTAGCAGTAAGAATATACTTATGCTGCTTGGAAGAAGGTGGATTAATTTCCCCAATGATATCCAATCCCCATTGCTCAAATGGTTGTTCAATGTTGACTGGTTGCAAAGGGAAAGCCGGTTTTCATTGTCTTCCACTAGAAGTTTGGCAATGAGGCATTCCTTACATATCGGGGCTCTCTAAATGAGTTGCCAATAATATTCACAGAATAATCTTGTGACCTGTTGGTCAGTCCAAATGTCTCCTGCCGGTCCATCATGTAACTCCTTGCAAAACCTTTTGAGCTTCAGGTTTCTCAAGCATCTTAGTTAAAAAGAATCATAATTCTCTTAAAAGCACATCATCAATAATTGTAAACCTCTTTGCTTTTAACCTGATGGCCCTTTTGCTTTTGTAAGTAATTTTGGAGGAGCCATAACCATTTTTTAAATAAAATATTAAATCTGCATATTGAGATTCGGAATCAGTGACACTTATCTGATTGATTTCTTCAGTTGGAATCGCTTGATTCGGGAATGTTGGAAGCTCCTGCCAATATCCTGCAAAAACCTTGGCCTCTAACAATCTTTGCTGGCCTAATTTCTAAGTCATACTCTTGAAGCGCTGTGACCCAATTCGCCATTTTTTCACCCAGTTATTTTTGTATTAATAGTTGCCTAACAGCTGGGAAAGGAACTATTACTTTTGTGTGGGTTTTCAGAAGGAAGGGTCTATAATGTTTGAGTGCTTTAAACACAACAAAGGCTTGTTTTTCCACATCGGAGTAATTCAATTCGGCACCCTGAAGATTTGAGCTAAAAAATGAGATGGGTGCCTCTAAATTGTGATCATTTAGTTGCGTGAGTACTGCAGCATATGAAGAGTCAGATGTGATAGTATACAATGTGAAATGATTAGAGAAATTTGGAGTATTTAAGGAAGGGGTGTTAATTATGGATTGCTTGATCAAATTAAAAGCTTCTTTTTCTAGCGATCCCCACTTAAAGACAGAATTTTTCTTAATCATTTTTTGGAGTGGCAAAATAATGTGAGAGAAATCTGGTACAAATCTTTTAACAAAATTAATCTGGCCTAGAAATGACTGCATCGATTTCTTACTATGAGGGAATGGGATCTCAGAAATTTCTTTGATCTGATCAGGATCGATATAAATGCCATCTCGAGACATAATAAAACCCAAGAGTTTACCTTCATCAAGAGCAAAGAATGACTTTTTGAGGTTAAGAGAAATACCATATCTTTTACATCGAGATTTGGTTCAAGTCATGTAAATGATTAGACCTCTCCTTAGAAAATACAGTTATATCGTCTAGATAGACGACTACTGTTTGATTAATCAATCCCCTAAAAGCTGTATCCATAGCTCTTTGGAATGTCGCTCCTGCATTTATAAGTCCAAAAGGCATTTTTTGATATGCATAGGTTCCCCATTTCGTTCTAAATGTAGTTTTAAGCTGGTCATCAGGATGAACCAGGACTTGGTTGTATCCTGAAAAACCATCTAGAAAGGACATCAATTCAGAACCTGCCACTGATTGAAGTATTTGCTCCATAGTAGGCAATGGGAAATTGTCTTTCAAGCTTGCTCTGGTCAAATTCCTGAAATCAATACAAATTCGAATGTCGCCATTTTTCTTCCTGACAGGCACCATATTAGAAACCCAGTTGGAATGTCAGACTGGAAAGATAATCTTGGCTTTAAGGAGTTTGTTAAGCTTCGACTTTATCTGGCTTTCTAAATTTGGGTGTATTTTTCTTAACTTTTGCTGAATCGGTTTTTGATCGGGAAGCATCGAAATGGTATGTTGGGTAATAGATGTATCGTAAGTCTTTAAGTCATCATATTTCCAAGAAAATACTTGTTTATTTTTCCTTAACAGTTTAATGAATGCTTCTTTCTCTTCTACAGAAAGTCCTAATCCTAAATTCACATTTTGAGGAACTTGCTCAGTACCCAAATTTATCAATTCAAACCTTAGGGTATAGCTTTGGATCTTTGTATTAGTTACAGGTTTAAATCTATCTTTTATATCATAAATATCTTCTAGTTTTACCACAGGCTTAGGAATCACATTTTCTTGAGGTGTTTCCTTTATTTGGGAGTCATGCTCATCCTCTTCAATGATTTGGTTGTCATAAGACTTCTCAGAAGTTAAGAATTGTAAAATATCATCATCATGATTAAATATTCTCCAATTAGTGATGTTATCAGGAACTGAAGGCCTAAAAATCAACTCTACGGAAAATCTATCAGGGCTGTAGTCTTCAGAAGGTAGGAGCCTGGAGGCTACATTGGCAAGTAGGTCGGCAGCCGAATTCTGGGACCGAGGAATGGAGGAAATGTTAAATGCCAAAAAATGTGAGGTAAGGTCTTGCACTAGCGATTGGTAATGCTTAAGGTGATTGGAAAGGCAATGAATTGCGTTTCTAACCTGTTTAACAATAATTTCAGAATCATCGAATACTTTTAGATATTGCACTTTAAGGCCGATTTCTTTATATAATCCCTGAACTAGAGCTTCATATTCGGTTGTGTTGTTAGTGCACTCAAATTCTAATCTACAAGACAACATTGTCTTTTCCCCATGTGGACTAGCCAAGATGCATCCTGCTCCTAAGCCTTCACTAGACTTGGAGCCATCAAAATACAAAGACCAAAATAAAGGAGTATTAACAATCATATTTACAGTTTTCTCATCATCATTGAAACACCTAGACTTATCTGTTTGTGAAAAATTTTCAATCTGAGATGTAAAATGATTAACTGAGAAAGGGGAAGGTTGGGCAACAAAGTTGCCAAAGAACGACTCTGATGAATAATTTCCCAAAATGTTGTTGTTGAATGCTACAGGGTGGTTTTCTTGTTCAAAATCGGTAACTGTATGGGTCATATGTTTTTCTCGGTCAATCTTTATTTGGTTTGGCTTACATTTATAAGGGAGCCACATATGTGACCAATCAGTAGAAATATACCCATGCAATTTTTCGGACCAATCTCTACTCAAAATTAAACCGTAAAACTCAGGTATATCAGCTATTAGAATGTCAATCCTTTGTACTATTCTGGGATCAGCAGACAACTTGATAGTTACGGAATTAATCTCTCCGACAACCTGCACTTTGGTCCTGTCTAATTATACAATATGGATGGCAGACTTCTGGGGCTCTATGTTCAATTTGGAACAAACTGAAGCTGGCATTATGTTAGATGATGCCCCTGAGTCAATTAAACAGTTGTGCAGGTTTCTGTTATAGATTTCATAAGTTAGAAGAAAAGGTGGAGTATGAGAACTTGATCTGTCTCCAATTAGAACTGAATCGGTAGCTTCAACCATACCTGGAGGGGATTGGCCTGAATCATTAGCAGCTTTTGAACTATGAAGTGGTGTAGAGGGAACAACATTCAATTCTTTAAGAAGTAATTTTTGTTGATGCTTTAGCTTACTAAGTTCAAACATGGTTATGTTTGCCTTAGTTTTCTTCATGTCATCAACAATGTTGTATTCCATTGAATCGGATACCACTAACGTTTTAGATGTTGAAGGAGAATTAGAAGTTGAAGGCTCGTTTTGGGGAACTACTGCAGGTGATTTCTTTGGAGGTACTTTTTCCTTTGTTGTGGCAGCACCTGCACTTCTTTTCTTTGAAGTCGTTTGGACAGGTTCAGAAGCACTTTTACTTCTAGTGGTGACTGGGAAGGCTTCTTCTTCATTTTCGGTATCAGAATTGGGAAGTATGAAATCCCACATTCCATGGCATTCAGCTACTTCTTCTTCATCGTTAGTTGGTGGGGTTGCCTCTTCTTCTTCCTCCTCTTGGTCTGAATCTGCATTAGATATGACATTGGGTGGCTTTGTTTTAGTTTTCTTATAAGTCCTAAATGGTCTTTTTTTTGAAGTTTCGGCCACCTGTTTCTTTATGTCAATCATTTCGTTAGACAAAGTTTTCAGGACCTTTTGCAATCCCTCCATGTCATATGGGTCTTTCGGGCTTTTCTTCTTGGAGTCTTCTTTAAAAGAGACTTTTTTAGCTTTTCTGTCTTCCAAGGCAGCTTTCTTTTCTAAGGAATTGATGTGTTTTTCCACATCAAGTGCTTCTTTCATATTTTCTGCTAAGGTAGGTTTCGGAGCCCTATCTACAAAAATGGCTATATTGGCAGGTAGGGCAGTGATATACCATTCGCTTCGAATTTGTTCACTTGGTTTGGAAGTTGTAGGGATTTTGTTCAGGAGTTTATTGAAGCGAGCATTAAATTCCTTAATTGGTTCCCTATGCTCTATTCTTAGGTTGGAGAGATCGTTTATTAAAGTTTCCAAAGACCTATCATCTCCATATTTAGTAAGAAACTGCTCTTGGCAGGTGTCCTAATTGGTAATGGAACCAGAGGGTAAGGAGAAATACCAGGATCCTGCTGATCCTTGCAAAGTATAAGGGAAAATTCTAACAACAACATCTTGTTGTGTTACCCCTTTCAAGTTGACCGACAACATGAAATTATTAATGTGTTCTTCGGCCTGGGTTCCATCATCTGGATTAAATTTGGGGAGCCATTTTTCCGAGAATCTGGTAAAGGATGCAATGGTGCAGGCATATTGACTGCACCAGGCCTGGTCCATGGATCTACCATTGTGATAGCACCGGTGGTGATACTACTGTTGGGATTCCAGATGTATGGGAAGTAAATAATATCGAGGAGTGAGTAGATTGAGATGTTGAGGCTTTTGTTCCCTGGTGGACAACAATATGTAATGGATGAGTGGGTGGTTGACTTTGCAGATGGGGAGATGAAATGGATGATGTGGATGAAAGTTCTACACTATTATACTCTTCAGTATATTTGTTGGCTTTTTTCCTTTTGGGTAAAGGGAACTCAGTGGGTTCAATGCCAAGCTTTTCACTTTGAAGTCTGGTAAGTGGGTGGGATAGATTGAACTGCGAAGTCACACTGCTTTGTGATACCTCAGATCTCTGTGGTGAAATCGAGAAGCTCTGAAGTTTGTGGATAAGAGACTGGACTTCAGGGGATTCAAGACTTAATTGTTCTAGAGCATGATGTGTTTGAGCAGTGGTAGTTGATTCCTCTTCTTCTTGATTGTATGCTGGAGAGCCAGCATGCGATCGAGAATAACGAGGAGATTTGGAGGGAGAATTACTCTTAGAATGGCTTGCAGATTTGGGTTTTCTTGCCATTCA
>APFE030017676.1:11671-59611 GCA_000404065.3 Pinus taeda
CGGCTGCTTTCCTTTGAATCTGAGCTGATTTATTGCAAGCATTGGCTCAACTTCCGGAGGTTTGTTGAGGCGCGAACTAAGCTGGGCAGCATAGGTAGCATCTTGAATATCGGGGATCATACACTCGATTGCATCTGTTAAACACTTCAGGGCGGCTCTTTGTGTATGTGGCTTGATTAGGAAAAGCCAATATGCTTCCAAGTTTAAACTATTAACCCCAGCGATTAATCTTACCTTTTCTTCTAACTCAGGGTAACATGATTGCTCCAATGTATTTGTTGTTGTCATCTTTCCTGGTGTACATTGGGAAATCATATTTGCCAAGTAGAGAGTGTTGTTGACTAAATCAACTAGATTGCTAGAAGTTGATCTACATCTTGAAGCTGCTCTCTCTGCTTTTAACACCTGAGTGTGCCATTCTGTGAAAAGTATATCCTTATATGTTTCAAGTATCCTGGGCAAATTTGCTGCTTTTCCCTAATCAGAATCTTGCCATTCAAGATGTGCAGTAATGGCCTCATCATCTTGATTTAAATCATCCCTAGCTTTCTCTACCTGCTCATTTATAGATGTAGTTAATTCGCACAGTGGCTCAGCTTGAGCGATCTGTTGACATAAGAGTTTAACCTGAGATATTAGCGCATTATTTATCAACGATGCTTCTTTTCTGAACTCTGCCACTTGCGAAGCCCCTTTTATCTTTTCTAGCTATGATGACATTTGAGCGATTTGCTCATCTTTGGCTTTCACCATTTGTTCATTCGTTGCTTTCAACTGTGCCAATGACTCTGTCAATTCTTTTTGTTTCTGGATCGCAGTCTGGTCAATCCTTTGCTTTTCCGCTTGCAATTGCTGGGTTAATTGATTATTCATTTGTTGTTGTGCCAGCAACTGCTCCTCCGCTTGCGCTGCCTTCTGCTTTGTTTCAGCCAATTCCGTCTGTAATGTGGAGATTTCTTGGTCATTATTCTTCAATAGAAGGCTTACCTCTGATGCTTTGTCAATTGTTGCTGCCGAATAGGCTCCATCATATTGTGACAACTTTGTTAGATCATCGGAGGGGTCCAATTTCTCCTTCCATACTACATTACCCGTGACTGTTTGCTCTAGAAAGATAGAAGGTTGATCAATCCTTCGTCTTTTCCTTGATCGCTTTACAACTGCTCTATGCCTCGGGCTGTAGAAAACATCCAATGGAGGAATATCTTCTACCTACAGAATAATTTGATCAATGGGATCTTTTGGAATTATCTCAATATCCTTAGACTTAGGTGGGCCGCTGGTTCCACTTAGAACCTCAGATGAAGTATCGTCTTGCATGTCGCTGGTCTTAGAAGTGTCTGTATCTTTTGAGCTTTTTACTCCACTGATGATAGAATCAAACTGCTGCCATTCCTGGAGCAATTTAGGGTCTGTGGTAGTATCTACATTGGCATCAGTGGTGGTCTGTTGCCTTTTATCAGTTTGAGACTCCTTCTGTACTTGTTCTTGCTCTTTCTTCTTATGCTCCTCTTGTTCCCTCTGTTGCTTATCCTCATGCTCTTTCTTCAGTTGTTCTTCCGGCTCCTTCCTCTGCTTTCCCTCTTGCTCTTTCCTCTGCTTTTCCTCCTGCTCTTTATTATGATCTTTTGTTATAGCAGGAGGTTCCTTTAACTGTTGCCGACCAGACTCGCTTGACGATGTCGCTGGGGTTGTTGCTAATAAATCTAGAGGGAGAGTTTGCAACCTCTGTTCTCTAAGTTTATTGAACTCCGTCAACCCTTCATCATTATATTTCATCTTAGCGAGTTCTTTAGCCTGACCTATAGTTTCAGTTGAAGTGAACAGGTCATCAAACATATCTTCCTGATGCTCAAACTTTGTCAATTTGGCTTGTTCTAATGCGGCATAGGCAACTAGCTTTGGATCGAATGCCCTGTTTGAGATTGTGGCCAGAGCTAAATATTGAATCTTTGTGGCTTCCTTTTCTGCATGTTTGAGATCATGCAGTGTAAAGACACCACACCTCAAGGGAAAATAGGGCCATCCTCTTTTCTTTTCTTTTTTGAGAGTCTGTGTAGTACTCTTAGCCGTAATCTGATATGCGATTTCTCTTGCTAACATCTTATTTGGAACATATAAAGGGAGAACATGTGGGTTGGCTTGGCTGTCGTAAACTCTGATATAGGTAAATTTCTCTTCACCAAACCAACTTGCCACTGCTGGTAAATCAAAGGAGGCTTGATAGGAAATCTTGGGAATGGGTTTATCAAAAATGGAATAGTAAATGGGCGCCATAAAGCCATTACAGATTTGATACAGGTGGTTTTTGTAAGAAAACTTCCACAATTTTTGGTGGTATATATGAATGGGCGAGGGTTCTTGTGCAGTCCACCTCCAACCGAGAACAAGAAATTCGGAATTGAAACATAATGTGTCTAAGATATATGCACTATAGTAAAATGGTGGGATTTTCCTTTCAGTGATCACAGTCTTATTTCTAAAATCACGAATAGCTACTGCTAGTTTATCCGAGAGAATAGTAGCCCAATCCATAATTATACTGTTTACTGCTGCCTCCATAAGAGGAACCATTTCTATGGTGAAACTAGCAGAGTCGTGCAATCCCCATAGCCTACACATCATTATACCCGCATAGCAATAAGGAGAAGCCAAATAATCAACTGAATACTTACCGGAAGATTCATGTTTGTGCTTGTTTGGATTTTGTCTCCAATCCTTGATGGGTTCGGATTAAATTTCATTTTCGCTTGCAAACTTCTCCAGGAAGGCGCTGTTATATATTTTCTCTGGCTCGGGCAAATGATACATTTGCCTTAAGTCATCTGCCTTGAATGATCTGAAAATCCTCCCATCTCTGGTGCTAAAATTTCTGTCCATGTTTGGGATTTCTTCAATCGCCCATCGCACAACGTCTGTGTATGGGAGAATTTTCTCCCTGGCTGCTATTCTGTGAAGGAAAGAGTCAGCTAAATCTTTGAGAGTACAATCAGATTTTCGTATTGAATCCGCGGTAGCTTCTGTTACTGTCTTCTGTGGTTTCTCAGCTTCAATTAAGTCATAAGTGCCTTGCGAAGTAACTCTGGTGAGACCCGTGCATGTAGTATCAGAAATTAAGCCTTTCTTCTTGTTTACAGCAGCTTGTCCTGCAACCGGTGGAGCGGAAGCACCTGCAGTCTTTTTTTATTTCTTTCCCATCATGCTCAAACTCTTGTCTATGAATGAATTCTGCACAGAGAGGCAATTGCGCGTAATACATAGAGATAACAATGAAAGCTTGCAAGTGACAATAACATATGAATAGGTGCGCAATAAGATATTCAGCTTTTTAAAACGGGCGCGGAGATGATCCATAGAAATATTTTAAGACATGATTCCATTAATTGGCCGTATAGAACCTGTCATCCTTTAAATGCCCATTAAATCGTTATTCGGGCGAATAATTCCCTTAAGCATGCAATGGACACTTTGGCGGCTGAGCGCAAGTGATTAAGCTTTAAATATGAATAAATTGAGCTATCCAATCACTTTAACGGCTTTTTATCGAAAACTGCCCCTTATCGCATTGCATCGGGGTTTGACAAGCGCGCCTTAACAATGTATATTGGGTACCGCCGATCGCCGAATGCGATATCGCATCGGCGAAAAGCTTTATGCGCGTCAAGACTTAAATAAAGGTAACCCGCCGATCGCTGATCTCCGATTGCGCATCGCGCTGGGGCTAATGGTATGGGGCGCTTTGAAATGTGCATTGGATATTGCTGATCACCGATTGCGATATCGCATCGGCAGAAAGCTTTGTGCCACTTATATATATCTCTTATGTCATTGCGATATGCGATCTTGCGATCGCTTTATCGCAATGACCAAGATTCGCTTTATTTCTTTGAATGGGTATTGTTCAAAAAGGGTTTTATAAACGCGTTCATTTGATTATCGGACTTTTTGAAAAATAAAAGTATTGATATCAATTTTATTTTAAAGGGACGCATTTCATATGTTATTGTTTTATGAATAAAAATGATATGAAATGGGGGGTTGTTTGTAGAGCACAACACTATGGCTATTATTGAATGAATTATGTTATTCTTTAACGATTGTCATTTGTTATGTAGAATAATCTACAGGTACTCAACAATTATTTATTTTTACCCCTGAGCCACCCTTTAGGATAGTACTAATAATTTTCTAATAAGTGGCTCGTTTCCATCACTAGCCATGGAAGTCTCCCTCATACACCTTACGTTGGCTGTCTCACAAAGATCACATTCTTGTTGCCCCAAAGAGGTGTTGTGTTCTCTTGTGTTTTATCGTAACCAAGGCATATTTTAAAAACATTCCAATAGTAGCTAGATTGTATGACTAGATTAGACTCCTACACCTAACGATATGAGGTCTAATTAGGACCTCACATGGTGGGGGAGGAGAACCCCTTACAAAGTTGGTGACATAAAAAAATGTCAACATTTTTTGTGCTAGAAGGAGGGCCAAATGACAACCTGAGCCTGTGAAGTTTGTTCGAATATCTTACCTTTAATGGATTTATCCCATATCACTATCCCGAGGTGTTTTTTCAAAGATTTGAATATTTCAATCCCCGCATACTTTTTGCATAAATTGTCACATCTTAAATTCAATGCAAGGATACAACAACCATCCTTGGTTACATGATTGAATTCATTCAATTCTATTTTTCAAGTGGCTTTTATTCTGAAGAAATTCTCATACAGTTGTTTACCCTTACATTGGATGGTTGCACGAAGTAATGGTGATACTCTCTACCCACTTCTTCTATCACATATTTCGAGCATTTATTTAATGAGCCACATCATGTCTTTGACAAGTACGAATATCAAGATGTTATTAATGAAATTGATCAACTTATAATGGAACCCAATGAATCTCTTGAGCATTTCACTGATTGGTTCCTGCATATTTGTTATGAATTCATATAGGAGGATCTGGATTGGAAATTATTGGATGAAAAATTTTGTTTCTTAGTCCCAATGTCAAGGAAATATTTTGAATCTGATTCACCATGTCCTCCTGATCCAAAATAATTTCAACATCCCAGGGAAGAAAAAAACCTTCCTTTTGTCCCGGGTCCTCCCCCATTTAATATTCCGTGTTTTGAACCTCAATTGATCATTAAATTGGAAGGTAAATTAGCAGATGAAGAATTTATTTCTCTCTCTTGTCTTTCTCCTGATGATGATTCATTGGACCTCATCAGCCAACCATATCCCAATCTTGATATTACCCCAGTTGATCTTCCACCTGTTAATCAATTTGAACCCTTGGATGACCATGACCTTGGTGATTTCCTTTTCTCTCAAATATATGGTCATTATTGTTCAAGTAATATGGATGAACCTTTGTTTTTACCTGAAGATTTGGATTTATAAAAAAATTTGAATGGAGTCTGATAAGATTATCAACAATTTTTTTTCCCTAGCTATCTCTTCGCTTGGCTTGGAAAATGATATGCTTACCATTAAAGATTTTTGTAGTAATCTTGAAAATCTATCTTCTTTTGAATATCATGATTTAAATGATGAATATTCTCTTGATCAGTCGCTGACCATGTTTTCTCAGATTGATTATCAATCTTTTCAAAATTCAAGGCTAGGTTAGGTGAGTAGGACACTTTAGACTATGCTGATGGCTATGTCAAGTTCCTGTCACAATGATGATATTTGTGATTTCGGCCAGTTCTTGATTCTTTTTCACAATTTTATAATTTATGTTATCACATGGGATGTTGACTCTCTATTGAGGGATGCTTATTTTCTTCACGTAAAATTCTTCAACCCCCAGGGGAGAAAATTTAATTTGACTATTGAACTTCCGCCATTACATCCCATCTTATGAAAATATCAAATATCTAATGTAGAAACAGGTAATAATCTTAATTCATATTTTCCATCATCCATAAAAAATTACTACATTCATGATAACTTAAATTTTGGTGAACCTGACAATATCACTTATGACACGAATCACTCTTTCATGTATAATTTTCCCTCCAAGATGTTTTCACAATCCCATTTTAGACTCCTTAGAAGTCTCCCTTCAGTTGAGACCTGTGTCACATGGCTTGTACTTGCAGGATATCCATGAAGTCTTGTATGGTCACATGTTGGGTATTTTATACTATTGTGAAGTTGTTTGTTCAGTGGAGCAGCTGAGTGTGGTACACCATTGCGGTTGCACTTCCTATTTTAATTCCTTAGTGTAGATGTATGTTGGGAAAAATACTGAGATGCGGGGGTGAATCAGTATTTACAAATCAATAACTTTTTACATTTCATATTCAGATTTCTATACGTGAGTTTACTGAATGGAACCTATATGTGTAAATGACTGTTCTTAAGACAATTAGCATATATCCAATGAAATTATGATTCAATTAATCCATCATATGTTTGTCTTCAACCAATATATTAGTACTTTATTAAACATTAGATAAACAGTAACCATGTGCTTTAATAAATAAACCATCACACATAAGAAACACACATGAACACCAATATTTAAGTTGGAAACCCAATGCAGGAGAAAACTACCTATTGTTGTCGTCTTGGTCTTCTTTTTAATATAAAGAAAAAAAAATTACAATCTTGTACTGGCATAGAATCATGCAAGTACACAGGCACCCACCTGCAAAAGGCTACAACCTTCCCTCATTCTCCAACTTCTACTCGAATGAATCTCCAACCCCCTAGCTCTTGTACTAGCTGATATCATTACCAGTACATAGGCGCTGACCTACAGAAGGCTACCACCTTCAATCTTTCTCCACTAACCACGTTTCATAAATTTTCAGACTGGACCCATCGGTAACATTGAAGCTCAAAATAAATCACCACTACAATACAACCATCAAATACAATTGCATCAACCAATCACTGAAACCCATCAACTTTGAAGCAAAACACAATCACTAAATCTAAACAATCAGATCATTGTCACTAGAACACAGAGATGAATGTAGAACACTACATCAGCAACGAGAACCAACTGCAACCTCAAAAAATCATATGTTTGAATGTATATGCTACTTCAATGAGGAAAACCTGCATGTATATGCTACTTTCTGTAACCCAACCTGCGTATACCTCTAAAGATACTGAATTATAAAAATTATGAACAAAAAAATTTAGTATCCAAAGACATTCTGAAGATCTACTATCATATTACAGAGTTCGAAACAGATAGCAACAAAGATCACCCTTGTTACTCAATCAATTAGTCAGCCAGACTCAATCTCCTTATACAACCAATTTTACTTCAGATCAAATGAAGACATCATTATCAAATAGAAGTAAAATAGCAACACAGATCAGATAGATCAGTCATTTATGAAAAATAAGCCCTTCTTCTGCATACGCTACTTGGAAGTGCCGAATCCGCATGTATACGTGCCTTCACTGAGGCGAACCTGCATATATATCTGCAAATAATGACTTGTAACTTCACAGATTTTCAAGACTTAAGATATACCCAGATCATAACATATAAAGGATAAAACATGCGTTGACACTCAGATATAGCCTATCCATTATTAGATCATACAATGATAAGTCATTTCAGGTCTCATAATCCTAATCCAACATTTTATCGAAGGGTGCACAAGATGTTTCAAATCTATATCATAAGCATAGACCTTACAACACAAAATATACTTCAAATAGAAGTATTCATGAAAAACCCTTGCACTTTCACACTTAGCCCTTTTATCTTCTCCTCCTTATATACTTAGAACCTTTGTCAATACCGTGCACCAAAACAACACTTAAAGCCTAAGGGATTGTTAGACAAGATCATGTAACCGTTACTTTTCTCAATATTGTGGGCTAATACCATGGCATGGACCCTTGGTATTCTTTAACCTTAATTTTCCATCCCATACACACTTTTCCTTCTGTGAAACTACATGCATATGTATACTTTCCTTTTATTCTGTGTACCTATGTGTATACATGATTTGGACTAGGTTAAACAACATATACAACTTAAAACATTCTCTTTCCTAAATTTCTTGATTCTGATCTATAATCCTTTGTCCCATCATCCTGTTGTCCTATGCCATTACTCTATTACCTCTGAATTGACTTGTTACAATGTGAGTTTCCATCACTTTATCATTTCTCAACTAATTCCTCTAAACTGCCTTGCATTTTGTGACATTTGTAAACACAACTACCATGCATTTTGTCACATCCTGTTTATACCTTTATCAAGTAGTCCATTCATAAAATAGGTTGTCATCAAGGACAACTCATTAGGTAGGTTGATATCAAGGACAACACCTAATTCAACAATTTCCCATATCAAGCTTCTGATTTTGATCTGTAGACCTTTGACCCATTATTCTGTTCCATCATTCTATCACCTATGATCTTACTTGTGGATTCATCTTTGTTCCATCATTCTGTCACCTCTGATATGACCTTTAGATTCATCTAGTTACCATGTGCTTGTTTTGTTACAAGTGAGTTTCCATCAAGGACAACCCATGCATCATAATTCCAACAATATCCCCCTTTGGAATTGATGGCAACCACTTCGGTGTTTGGTCACCAGAACCTGTAAATAACATCAAGACAAGCACCAAGCTTTTCAAAACATCAATCTACTCTCCAACACCAAGCTACACCCCCCCCCCCCCCCACCCCCCCTTTAACATCAAGGGAAAAGGGCTGACCAATATTAAATGAATACTTCCACGTCTAAATTGCTGAATATGAACACTGATCATGCTCCCCCTAGCTAATCAAACTCCCCCTGAGCACATGCTGAGATGCACTATACTTTCCATGCTACCCATGACCACATGCAAAGTCTGCAGAAATGTTTTTCAAAAGAATAACTTGATTCTATATCTCAACTATGTGACTATGACCTTCCTATCACCAATGGCTCATACATACAACAATCTCCCAACCAATTGGGGATACATATTTGACTCATCCACCCAACCAAGTGGGATTATATATTTGACATGATCTCAAAATTCCATACATGACTGAATATGAAAATTATTACATCATAGGTCTTTTCATGACCTTTACATCAGGTGATATACATGACATTTATAACAAATACCAAAGACCTAAACAATATCATGATAGATATCAACAACTATCATACACCATACATGATCTGCACCATAAACATCTGTTAGCAGCATCAAGAGTCCATCTTCAATTCACAAGATAAGACAATGTAACTTTAATATCATCAACCTATGACTAAGTATGCCACATTTAGATATCAACTAATCCTCTTGACTTTATCAAGACCAAATTTCTCTTTTTCTTTGTTAGAAAAAAGCCTTTATCTATAGCCTTCCATGAATCAACTAAGCATATGCCATATCTCCAGGCAGTGATACAAAACCATTCATGTCATATCATATGTATGTGAAACCACCATAGTAATCATCCATGACCATAAAATCATCATCATGGAAAGAACTACATGATCTTTCCACAAAAACCCTCAATATATCAACCATGCATCATCACTAGGGATTTTTCTAACATCCCACATCTGATAAGAATCAACCATGATAATCAATATATGAGAGTATCAAACATCTCATCATAAAGTAAGAAGTCATCATCATTATGTGACTATTTAATCCATGTCTCCAAATAGCCATGTCTTCAAATAGCTATGTCTTCATGGAACCTGCAATAACAACATTCTCTTAGCCAACCAACAATATTTACCAATATGCAACTTAAGTAATCATCAATGTATCGATCATAGAGATAGAAATATGTATCTAGCTTCTCATTAATGTGAAAGGAAAACCATGAACTCACATTCAATTTATCAAACTTTCTTTCTGCCATCAAGATCAACAATCCTCAACCAATATACCATGTGAGATCCAAGAACTATAGGAATATTCATTCATAACTGCATCCTATGGATGATGGCAGTTGCACAACAGAAATGAGTGACACTTAACATCATTAAATAATGAAGATGTGTACTCAATATTTTTTCTTCTCTTTGAACTTATGAATATCACCATGTAAGTAACATAAAATATGTACTATATGCATCATCAAAAGAATCATCTGAATCATCCATAAATCTAATCAGAAGTATCAAAACAACTATGTGACTCGAGCAATATAAGTATCATATGAGATTTAATCATAGGAAACCCATGCTTGAAGCATAGTATGATGCATCATTTAAACACTTCATAATAATCACCACCATTGATAAGAATCATTATGTGCCAAACACTTCTAAACATAATGCCAAGAATCCATTATTAGAAGCATAACATATTCTCCCCATGAACCTGTGCCAACTGTTCACTTTCAGATCTGATTATTACATATATCAGTAAGAATCATCAAGACATCATCATCAACTAGTTATACGTCAAGTCATCAACAACTTATGAGGGTCAAATCACTTCTACATAACTTCAACAAAGTGTAACTATTATCCATCAAAATAGAAAAGACAATTGATAATTTTTTGAACCATATCAGACCCGTTTTCTAAGTCTGTCCCACTGCTTCTTCATCAAACCAACAGATATGCGACTGTGCAGTTTTGAACTCATGTATATAAGTGACTTTTCTTCATAAGCTCTGGGTATGAAAATTGGAACATGACAATTTCATACTTTTATTTCTCCCTGAGTCTGTTTTGATTGTACCTAGTCTTAGAACTTTTGTTGAAACATCAGTTCCAAGAATATCATTATCATGATGGTTCTTCATCAGAGACTCCATTTTACTCTTATCTCCAGTCATGTAATAGAATATTCATCTTCATCTTTGAATGAGCAGAAAACAAGACCACACCTTATCTGATCTTCCTTTTCTTGATTCTTGGTGGATTCTTTTTTTTCAGCTTTTCTAATATAAATGTGCTTACTTGGTTGCTTACCATATTGTCTACAACAATCCATAGAATTTTTCCTTCATCCTTTTGCTACATGCCTTAACTTGTTAAAAGCATAACATCTTATAGGTTTCATAGTCCT
This sequence comes from Pinus taeda, assembly GCA_000404065.3. NCBI lineage: Eukaryota > Viridiplantae > Streptophyta > Pinopsida > Pinales > Pinaceae > Pinus > Pinus taeda. Next base: position 22,695 of record APFE030017676.1, read on the forward strand.
TCTATAGAAATCAATGGCTTTGTGACCAAACATATTAGAAGAAAAACAATATCCCTTAAAGTACCTGGAAGCTGATGATCTTTCTGTGAGACGGTTATTAGCTTGAAACATTTTTCTTTTGTACCTAGCTGCAACATGTCCAAAATTATGACAGATAAAACATTCAACATCATTCATCAGAGGAAAGAATTGATTTACACTTCCATAGTTAGGAGTAAATGATTTTATTTGAAGAATTTCTTTCATTGGTTGTTGATGGGGTTGACCTATTATCTCCTTGTTGAGAATTTCATATTTTGCATTAGAATTCCTTGCTTTAGTTTGTGAGCTAGATTCACCTTTAACAATTTCATGAAAAACAAGACCAGATTTGATGGAAGGAGACATTTGACTACTAAGAATATGATCCAAAATATTAGTATTATCTTGAAATCGTAAAATTTTATCCTTCTTCTAATTTAGCTTTTAGGATATTTACCTCAACCTGATAGTTCTCTTCCTTTTCCAGATACTAATTCTTCATGATTTCTTCAGCCTGTCTTCCTTCTTCCACTTGTTGTCTTAATTTGAGAATCTCATTTTCTTGTTCTTCAAATGCTTGAATTAGTTCTTAATTTTGCTTATTTGAATTTCCAAGATCTTCTTTTAGAGAGATGACCTCAGCTTCAATACCTTCATAGTAACTCATTCTTTCTATACGTTCCTTGGTTGTTGTAGCCTTTTCATTCACTTCATTTCTCAATGGTGTTACTTCATCTTGCAACCTTTGACATTGATCTTCGTTTTCCTTGAACTACTTCCTTATTTTGTTTCCTTCCTCTAGCTGAGTTTTCAACCTAGTAACCTTTTCTTTGTAGGTGCACTCCCTTTTGTCAAATAGATCTTGTTGATCTCTAATTTTATCTGTGAGCCTTTTAACTTCTGTCTCTATTAGATTTCTTTCACTTTCACCCATAAGAGAAAATTTAGTTGTTTCACTGTCACATTCATTTTCTTCAATATTGCATGAATAGAGAAATGTATCACCAGAGGACAAAAAATTAGTACTTGATAATTCTTTTGCTTGTTCATCTTCAATCTGAGGTGATTCTAAATCTAAATAATTACTTCCACCTAATAGCCAATTGTCTCTCCCTATTCCTTTGAGATGTATTCTTCTTCTGTTATGCTTTCTTCTTTTGCTTCTTTCCCATTATTACAACGGATCTCCCTTAAGCGATTAACCTTCTACCAAAGGACCCACTCTGATACCAATTGTTGAGAAAAATACTGAGAAGGGGTGGGTGAATCAATATTTACAAATCAATAAATTTTTACATTTCATATTCAGATTTCTATATGTGACTTTACTGAACAAAACCTGCATGTGTACATGACTGTTCTTAATATAATTAGTGTATATCCAATGAAATTATGACTTATTTAATCCATTATATGTTTGTCTTCAACCAGTGAATTAGTACTTTATTAAACATTAGATAAACAGTAACCATGTGCTGTAATAAATCAACTCTCACACATAAGAAACACACATGAACACCAATATTTAAGGTGGAAACCCAATGCGGGAGAAAACCACCTGCTATTTTCAACTTTGTTTTCCTTTTAATATAAAGAAAAATTTGTTTACAATCTTGTACTTGTGCAAACTCATACCAGTATGCAGGCACCCACCTACAGAAGGCTACAACATTCTCTCATTCTCCAACTTCTACTAGAAGGGAAATCCAACCCTCTAGATCTTGTACTGGCTGATATCTTTACCAATACGTAGGCGGCGACCTACAAAAGACTACCACCTTCAATATATCTCTAGGGACCATGTTTCATAAATTTTCAGACTTGATACTCTTGGTACACATCAACACTATTTGTAGGCCATGTCTCATCAAATTTTTAGACTGGACCCATTGGTAACATTGAAGCTCAAAACTTATGAACCAAGAAATGTATTAACCAAAGACATTCTGAAGATCTACTATCATATTACAAAGTTGTAAACAGATAGCATCAAATACCACCCTTTTTACTCAATCAATCAGTCATCCAGACTCAATCTCCTTATACAATCCATTTTTCTTCAGATCTAATGAAGCGATCATTAAAAAACAACAGTAAAACAACAACATTGATCAGATAGATCAATCATTTCTAAACATAAAGCCCTTCCTATGCATAGGCTACTTGGAAGTGCCAAATCCACATGTATACACGCCTTCACTGAGGCAAACCTGTATATATATATATATATATATATATATAATATATCTACAAATAATGACTTATAACTTCGCAGATTTTCAAGACTTCAGATATGTCCACATCATAGCATATAATGGATAAAACATGTGTTAGCACTCAGATCTAGCCTATCCATTATCAGATCATACAATGATAAGTCATTTCAGGTCTCATGATCCTGATCCAACATTGTATCCAAGGGTGCACAAGATGTTTCAGATCTATATCATAAGCATAGCCCTTACAACACAAAATATACTTTAGATAAAAGTATTCATGAAAAACCCTTTCACTTGCACACTTAGCCCTTTGATATCCTCCTTATATACTTAGAACCTTTGTCAATACCATGCACCAAAACAACACTTAAAGCCTATGGTATTCTTAGATGAGATCATGTAACGTTATTCTGCTCAATATTCTAGGCTAATACCATGGTATGGACCCTTGGTATTATTTAACCTTAATTTTCCATCCCATATGTGCTTTTCATTCTGTGAAATTGTGTGCATACATATACACACCTTTTACGCTATATACCTACTTGTATACACGATTTGGATTAGGTTAAACAATGTATACAAATTAAAGCATTCTCTCTCCTCAATTTCTTGATTCTGATCTGTAATCCTTTGTCCCATCATATTGTTCTTTTGTTCCATTACTCTGTTACCTATGAATTGACCTATTAAAATGTGAGTTTCCATCACTTTATCACTTATGAACTGATTCCTATGAACTCCCCTACATTTTGTCACATTTGTAAAGATGACTACCATTCATTTTGTCAAATGATGTTTATACCAAGTTTATCAAGTAGTCCATTCATCAAATAGGTTGTCATCAAGGACAACTCATCAGGTAGGTTTCTATCAAGGACAACACCTAACTCAACAATTTTCTGTATGAAGCTTCTGATTCTGATCCATAAACCTTTGACCCATTATTTTGTTCCATCATTCTGCCACCTTTGATCTGTCCTATAGATTCATCTTTGTTCCATCATTTTATCACCACTCATATGACCTGTACATTCATCTAGTTACCATATACTTGTTCTGTTACAAGTGATTTTCCATCAAGGGCAACACATGCATCATAATGCCAACAATGTATGCATGATTTCTTTTGTTTGCTGCACTGCTTTCTACTTTTATTCTACATGATCACACCTTTTGGTCTAAAGGTCATGAGCAGAATCTTTGGTTGCATTAGAAGTTCCACTTCACATGATTTGACCTTTTCTTGGTTAGGTTAGGTTAGGATATGATTCATGTAGTTAGATGCACTACATTTTGGTTATATGTTTACATCTTTCATGTTTCAATTTTATTCTTTCACTTTTATTTGTCTTTGAATAAAGTCATTTTTGAGATTTTAGATGACTTGGATAATATTTTTTGAATGGAAAGTTGTGGTAACACAAAACCCTTGAATTATATGTCACCCTATTTCTTGATTTGGTTTATCACTTTCAAGTCAATGATTTTTCAATGGAAAATATGATCTATTAGCTGGTAAGTTGTAAGAAAACCACCAATCCTACATCTATTCAAGATTCTCATTCCTATGCTTAGTCCTGTTATGAATAAAAATGTTCTTTCTTATCTATCAGTGTAAAGTAAGTTAAGGAAAAAGTAACTGCCTTTGACTAATCCTTTCATGCGACGACAAGTGGTGCTCATGCATGAATCAATTTTGCATATATATTTCTTTAAATAAACTCAACTAATCATTCTTCTTTCATTTTAATTCGATTTGAGTTGGGCGCACAACTGAGAATAAAGAGTCTCTTCATCAATATTGTGGCAATTAACACTAGTAAAAATGGGAATTTAGTGACTAGGTGACTAAAAACGTTAGTCACCTCAACTTTTCCAAGTGAAATACTGCCAAAAATGAGCAATATTAAGTGACCGAACTAAAAAAGACTAACATAAATCACTAATTTAGTCACGGGTTAAAATATGTGACTAGATAATAAGTAATACAACTAAAAATGACTAATATGAACAACTAATTTAGTCTAAGAACAAAAATATGAATAATTTTTTATATGTTAGTCATCTTAATTGTGTCAAACAATCTAAACTTACAAGTGATAGGGGATTGAAAGGTTGTTAAACATTGGTTGAAAGGTTATCCTTCCTTAAACACTTCTTCATCCTCACATGGTGTATAGGTGAGCCAACTTTACAATATTTATCTCTAATAATTTGTAATTTTAAAAATATATTTAAAAATAAATAAATTATTCTATGTATTTTTTTAAAATCTATTCATTGAATCTAATTGGATCTAGTTCCAATTCGAAATTAATTTGAAGAGAAATTTTATTTTTTAAGACTATAATATCAAATAAAAGCTAATTTAATTGTGTATTAATCGACCTAGATCTATCTTAACCCCGGATCTATCAAGCACCAAGACGGATTCAATCTCTCAAGGTGAAAACTTTTTTTCTAGTGGAAAACTTGAGGAAGTGTTTGCACCTCGAGAGATTGGATCCCACTCAGCACTTGATAGTTATAGGGTTAATATGGATCTAGGTTTGTTATATAATACTATATAATATCTATATTTGTATTTGTGTCTCTTTGTTATTCCCTCCCTCTATCTCATCCCCCAAACATACACATACTTTCTCTACCTCTCTTCCACTTCTTTGTCTATCTCTCTCTTCCCCTTCTCTCCCTCTCTATCTATATCCTTCTCTCTATTCCCTCCTTCTCTCCTCTCTCTCTCACTCCCTCTCCATGACTCCCTTGTCACCCCCTCTCTCTCCACATTTCTCCGTCTATGTTTTTCTTGTTCCCTCTATCTCCTGCCCCCTCTAATTCCATCTCTCTATCCCTTATCTCCCACCTCCCTCTATCTCTCCCCCCCAAATCATTCTCCCTCTCTCTCTCTCTCTCTCTCTCTCTTCCATCCAACTATATCACTATCTACCCCCTCCCTATCCTTCTCCATCATTATGTCTCCATCTCTCTCCCTTCCTCTTCTGTCCCTATCTCTATCCTCTCCTCTTATTTCTCTTCCCTTCTCCCCTCTCTCCCTCACTCTCTCTCTATCTCTCCCTTCTCACTCCTCTCTCTCTCTCCAACTCTATCTCTCTGTCTTTGTTCTTTCCTCCCTCTCTCTCCCACTCCAAATCCATCTCTCTCTCTCTCTCCCCTCTCTCTTTCTTCCTCTCTCTCTCTCTCCCACTCCAACACCGTCTCTCTCTCTCTCTCTCTCTCTCTCTCTCTCTCTCCTCTCTCCTCCTTCGTCTCTCTCCCCCCGATCAGTCTCTCTTTCTCTCTCTCTTTTCCCTCCATTTTTTTCCACTGTCTCCCTCCCTCTCCTGCCCCCTCGCCCAACCTCTCCCTTAAATTTGAGGACACGTTATGTTTAAGAAATTATTCTAAACTAAAAAACTTAAACGGTTGTAAAATATTAAACCTATATTTTGGATCAATCATGTCAAAGAAAATAAAATAATGAAAAACTTTAAAAAATCATGTACTATATTTAATCTATTATAATTAGTCAATTTTCTTGCTCTCATCCCTTGGATCCTTAGCTAAGATGGACTTATTCCCATTCTTTATATATATATAGTATGAGCATACATCCATCTTAGCTTAATTTTATTAAAACCTTAATTTAATTTCTATGGTAATATTTTTAGTATTCATGAGGATAGAGGGTTTAGATATATCTCAAATTGTAACATTTTCCCTTTTAGATTGAATTAAAAAAATGTTGTAAAATTAAATTAAATTAAAATATTGTTATTATGAAATAAGTTATGGTTTTTTGGCATGTGGCGTTGATAAGCCGTGGTATTGGCCCATGGTATTTTAACAAAGCCTATTTACAAGTTAATATCAATGGTTAACAATCTGGTCATATTGTTATCAAATATTTTGACTGTGAAATAATTTGTATTTTTTGGGCATGTGGTATTGATAATCCATGGTATTGGCCCATGGTATTGTAACAAAGGCTATTTTTTACAAGTTAATAATATCTACCCTAATGTGGGGGTGAATATCCACTGTTAAGAATCTTTTCATATTGTTATAAAATATTTTGGTTGTGAAATAAGTTATGATTTTTGGACATGTAGTATTGATAAGCCATGGCATTGTAACATAGCCTATTCACAAGTTAATATCAAAATCAAAATATAGCAAATTGAATTTTATTATTTTTATTACTTTGACTTTTTATTATTATTTGAGGCCATATTTAAATATTTACACTCATCCCAATATCATTTTTAACTTATTATTCTTCTTTTTAATTTAGCTCCTTACGGAAAAATAACAAATTCTTATTAAAAATAAATCATTTAACCCAATTGCAATTTATATATCTTATTTTATATTAAAAATTTTCTTTATTTTTTCCATTATAAATATTTCTTTCCTTTTTCATTTCCAGTTTAACCCATTGCAATTTATATATTTTATTTTTATTTAAAATATTTCTTGATTTTTTCTAGTATAAATATTTCTTTTCTTTTTCATTTCCAGTTTAGCGATAAGTTCAAATAAAATATTCACAGATTACAAAATGACATTGTAGCATTGCATTTTTCTATGCCTTATTGATATCTGTGTGGAAATGCTAGAAGAAGGAATACCATCAACTTGATCTATGGATTTCATGGGATTCAATCCCAAGATGGCGTTTTCATGGGAAACACCTTAGGAGAGCATCAACGATTAGATGGAGGAAGGGCAAGGTCATTGGTCATGGAGATTTTGGTAATTTGTACATGGGTATGAATTTGGACTTTGGAGAGTTCTTCCTTTTTATTAAAGATGATTTTTGTTCTTATGGATAAACAATTTCGAGGGCTTATATGATCAAAGCATAAATTTGATCTAGAGATAAGGGTTTAATGATTATGATAATGTCAATCTTGATTGCGGCCTACAATTCATAAAAAGAAAATACACAAGTAAGAATTTTGCATTTCCTTATTGAACAAATGGTTTAATGATTATGATAATGCAGATCTTGATTGCGGTCAACAGTTCATCAAAAGACAATGGATGAGTAAGCATTTTGCATGTCCTTATTGTACATATAAGTTCGCTCCACCCTAACTTTTCTAGGGTCAGCATGCATGCAATTTTATTTTTTCTTTTCACCATTTTTTTAGTGGTTGATTGTATTTGTAATGGACTCTACCATGCCCAAATTCAAAGGGCTCGAGTGATCCAAGCAAATTTTCTGGTAGGATGCAAATACTAGACCTTCCTCAAACCTTTTTAGATCAAATTAAAAATTCTTGTAATCACGAACATAAAATATTTTATGTTTAATCCTTAGATTCAGATCTCAATGCCTATAGTTTTAAACCATGTTATTATATTTTAAGTAGAATATACTTAGATCCATTAAACCTTGCAACTCTCTAAAGCTTAGGTTAATTTCAACTAAAAAGAAGGAACCTGAATGGGTTTTGTAATTTAGACTCAATGCTTACAGACAATGATTAAAAATGGAAGAATCCAAATGGTCTAATAACTTTTACCCACCCATCAATTTTCAAGACCTTTGCTATTATTTTGAACCTAAACAAAGAGAGTTGAAGATGAAGAGGAGTCTGGATGAGGTGGACCCTGACTTGCTTGATACTTTTCAAAAGTTGGGCATGCCCTTGACTAGAAGAATATATTGACCAATGTTGTTGTAGATGTTGTTTTTTACATTGTTTTCATTGCTATCATGCATAGGTAGTATCTATACACACTTGAGGTTATCTTTTGTTCATTATAAGAGGTAATTCGGGAGTATCTTGATCTAGTTGGGAAGTATCTTGGCAGTGTTGTTCCTCGTGCTGATAACTATTATGATGCATTGTATTTTTTTCAGTGATAGCTCCTTCTATTAAATCCCCGAGCACGCTTTGTCACACATTGAAATAAGCACTTATGTCAGGATGAATGAGATGGATACCAGGCAGTTTGAGAGGACTTTTATTGTTGCAGACAGAGGAGTTCTGTGACATATATTGAAGGATGCATTGCATCATTTTATGACACCAATCATGTCCATGCCACATTAGTGGATCTCTATTGCACTGAGGGAGAAAAAGTAAATTATTCCACTATAAATAATTGGTATGTAGAAGACGAGGAATTGAGACATGGGATTTATAATTTTATTACGAAAAGAGGTTTGTGCGATGGAGACAAATCAAGGATTTCATGTACCTTAGTAGAGACTAGTTCGACAATCACCTGGAAATACTCAAGCATTGTTTTGAAAGGCAATGATGCAATTGGAGAGTCATATTATGTTGCCTTGAAAAATAACTATCAATAGGGGGGGACAAAGATGATCCATATAGGGAAGAATTGCAGGCGTAGGATTATTTCTAAAATTATATCTATATGTAAGGCAACGAACTACTAGAGAGGATTAGTGCAAGTGCAACCAAATTCTCATAATGCAAATATTTTTTCATAGTGTGATTCGATGCTCGTCGGTGACCAGGTAATTGCAAATACTTATCATTACATTCAAGTACAATTTGAGTTTCATTCTAAAGTCTCTAATTTCATTTATTGATAGTCCTTCTTGTGTCCTTACCTCTCTTAATTTCATTGTGATAGGATTGGAATGGGTTAAAAATCAAGAATATCATTGAGTAAAATAGACACCCACATGTCACTACATGTCATTGTGCATACTCTTTTTTTTTATACAATTAAAAGTGAGAAATATGATGTGTGCAAAAATAAAAATCCTAGCAGGCATGATGAATCTAGCCTTAACATGGAAATCGAAAGCAAGGATCATAAAATATCAATACATTTGTGACACCAAGTGAAAAACACAATAAAAGATTTTATGCCAACGTTGTCTATTTAGTGCAAGGTACTACTAATATTTCATAATTTTCATAGATGGTGGATGTCATGAAGATGCCCTCAAGAAAAGTTACTGACTTGAAGATAAGATGGTCAGTGCAACTATTTACTTTAAATAGGCCAAATTTAGGTAATTAAAACAAGTTTGAAAATTACTAGAAACACCACCCCTGTTTATTTTAAATAGGCTAAATTTAGGTAATTAAAATCACTAGAAACACCACTCCCACATCATTTTATTTCAAGTTCTAAAAAATAATATTAAATAAAATTATGAGCACTTCCATTTAAATTGACTGTACATAAAATAACAAACAATGTTGATGCTTTTAAAATCTATATCCATCATTAAATATAAGATATGGCAAGGATGGCTCATAATTTGAAAGGCTATATCCATCACCAACTATAAGATAAGAGTTAATGAGATGAGAATTTTTTTGTCTTGATATAACATGGAAACACCATATTACTTATAACTCATGCATATTGTATCTAATTGTGCATATGTTAATTGTATAACTTCAATCTTGGTGATTTTTTAGATTTAAATTGTCAAATATGTAGAATTTACATTAGATTAGCTTAAATCCGCACACAAATAAAATATCAGAAATATAGCAGGGGAATGAGTAAACATTTTCATACTCGTTTAAAATTTTCCCTTGGTTGGTGAAGAACCAATTAAATGTTTTTTTTGGTGGAGTATTAAGTTATTAACCGAATATAAAAAAAAAAGTGTTATTCTCTTAAATGACTGAAAACAGATATTTAGAATGTTATATAGAAGTTATATTTCACTAGCTATATCTACCCTGACGTAAATATAATATTCAAATTCCATTTTTTTTATATATAAGTTACATTTCATGTAGGTATAGAAGTTACATTTTACATAGCTATATCTAATGTGACATAACTATAATATTCCAACTCCATTTTTTTCACACTTTTCAACATTTTAAAAATTTGTGTATTTTAGTGCAACTATGCAATTAAATAGTTGATATTGTTTAAGACATCTGCTACTTGAAACTTTTGAATTCTTAAGTGGGATATTGGGTAGGATTTTGTTATTACCATATATCATGTTTTATGTAGATGGTGTTTTATAATTCACCCAAGAGACTTTAGGAGCAACCTTGAATTGCATGCTTGTTTCCATTATACATCTAATATTTGCAACCTTTTCCACATGAAGAACCTAATAACCCATGTTGAACATGAATAAAGTAGCTCAAGAATTGTTGAATATTAGTTATTCTATTTCCAGAGAGGTATATATCGAGAGAGGGAAATGACAACTATCACAAATGGCTTATGTCGGGTTCTATTTAATTAAATACCACTAGAATTTTCTACTAAAGTAAATCAATTGATGAATTTGAAGCTTGAAGGTAGTGTTGAATAGGTGTTACAAGGTATCTCTATAACACTATCTATCTACATGATTCTAATTCCATGAGATGGTGTCTCAATAACACCATTGTCCAGTGATGGGTGCTAGATGTAGATAGCTTTCTCATGTCCTACAGGTAAATCATATCATTATATTTCTATGAAATCTCGGAATGTGTTCAAAGTTTGTTTCAAATAAGGAAATATGTATGTACTCTTGAATTTATCTATGTTGTAATAATATCAAGAATAAATTTGTCATTGCAAATAATTGGGATATACCATGTAATTTTAGTTTACTACATGAAATTCATGATTTGTTAGATCCCAACTAGTTAGGGTTGAGTTTATTTTTGTTGTAATGAGATTAAGAATAAAGTTTTCATTTTACTCACTGAAATCTACCATGTAAGTTTTATTCACTACATGAAATATTTTATTTGTTAGATCCCAAATTATTAGGATTATGAAGAGTCCTCTTTCATGACAATATTTATGAATGCTCTACTCTTGCTCAAAGAATTACATATTAGAGAAAGGTGGAAAATAAATCAGATACACCTGAATGGTTTCTATTTTAAAATATGTGGAGGGAGTATAAAATCATTTTTAATTGTGTTCACATATTTTGGAGCACCCACTAAAGTGCTCAATTTTCCTCATAGTTAATTCCATTTTTATTATCGCAGTGCTTCTAGATGTCCATCTCCAAAGTGATCTCTTAACTATCTTGGAGGAAAATTGATTACTGGATTGGAACCCACATATTACAATTTGATTAGGAGAAAGGGATGAGAAAGCTTCAAATTATTCAATATATTATGCAAGTTAAAAGCATATCGAATGATTGTCTTTCTGTTTAATGTTCTCAATTAAAGAAATTAAAGAAAATGATGAAATGATGCAATTGAAGGATTTTTCTTTTTAGTTCCTAAGAATGCCTTGCTAATGTGAAGGGATTGGTATTTCTTGACTCAAGATTAGTTTCATTTGACTTCCTAGCATTTCTTTTAATTTCATTTTTGTTTTCTTTATATTGTTATCCTTGAAGTTGGTGATCTACTATGTGTGTAATAGGAAGTATTAACTACTAAGCAATCTCAAATGTGATATTAATGGATGACTAAATTTAAATGTGCCTACTTGGCACTTTAGTATTACATTATCATGCAAAGAAATTATTAATCAATATTAAAGGGAAGATCATTAACGTGTAGTGTTTCTTGGTTTTTCATATAATTACTACATTTTGGCCCCCAATAATATATTTGAGGCTACCTTTTGGTTGTTACTTTTGGAGGTTCCCTTTGACTCAAAAAAACATCAAGGATAAATGTCCATTGCATTGTCATTGGACATCATCAAAGAGGAATTCACCAAAAGTAGTAGAGAACATGGGAGAAATTGGTATAATTAGGGGATAACTGCTAGAGAAACACCGATGCACCATCATTTCTTGTGTATTTAGATTCACTCAGAATTAACTAGTCACAATATGTACCTTTTTTTTTTCCGAATATTTTCATGTATAAAAAAATACTAAAAACACAATTTCAGACTAATTATTCAAACTAATAATTATTTGATAGTCATAATTTATAACTAAATAGTATAATATGATTAATATTATAGGGAAATAGTATAGGGTCTAACTGTCAGGGGCATTGTGACAATATATGTACACTTCTCATTGTATTAGAAATTCATGTCTCAGAGTGTGATATCCATCCAATGAAATGTACTCCCAGAGGCCATTGTGGGATTGAAATTTTTTCTTTCACTGGATAAGTGGTGATATATTTTCTTAGGCCTTAGTGTTCTACTTCCCTAAGGTTTTGACACTACTCACAGCTAGCACCTTCATTCAACCAAGTGAGATACTCATCTTGGAAGGTTGAATCATTTTGTCTCCACAATCTAATATGATGTCGGATCAATCTCATGATCCTAAAAGCATAGGTCATAATCGCAAAGAAATTTTATTGTGGGAAGAATAATATCCAAATTTAAGGAACATGACTCTTTTAGACCAAGAAATAAGGATATTTTTTACACCCATCTTTATTTTTTTCCGTTTGTTTTCACAAATTATCTATTGCTTGATATTTTTAACATGTAACTTAGTTGATATGATTGTGCCTACGGTTTTGTTGAAGGTTGAATATTATTTTCGTAAGGTGTTATTTTCTATGGTGGTGTTTTATTTACTTTGTTCATATAGGTCATCCAGCCACATAGTGGCCACTATCGAATATTGAGGTATATGTCATATAAATATTTTATAGTCTACTTTATTTTATATTCAAGTATTCATCATCTTTCATGTCTCATACTCTGCATCATATATTCTCTCATTTTCAAGAGAGGAACTCAATATTGATGGTAAGAAGTAGCAATTGAAGAAAGAGGATAACAATAACACTAGTGCGACAAATGCAAAATGAGAGATAGAAGAGAATATGTCTAGTGATACCCTTAGAGCCAATATCTTGCATAATACACACTCATAGAGACTGATGGTCAAGCCTTCAGAGTTGGTGAATTCACTTGCAATTCTTTGGCAACACAGTGATAATGTTTTGAAATGATGAAACAATATTTCATGTGTAAATTGTAGTCCAACTGATATTGTAATACTTGATATTTTATATAATAAAATTTATATGGTTGAATTTATTTTTATTTGAACTTGATATTATTTAGTCTTGTAATTAACATATATAAATTTGTGTTATCATATTAGATAAACATGCACATTGTACGGAATTTTTTTAAAATTTAGTCACAAAATCATACTAGTTAATTTATGTTGATTAATAATGAACACATAAAATGAGTCTAAAAATACTATATTAGTAGTTTATATTAATTAATTATGAACACGAATAAAATGAATATATGACTAAATTAGTCATTTATTATGATTATGAATGAAATTAAATTAAATGAATAGAAACTAATAAATCAGTCATTTATGTAATGAATATGAAAATACTAAAAAAAGATAAATAACTACTGCAAATGATAAATTTTGGATTAAAATGATGAATAAATTTAGGATATATATGATTATTAGTAGCTAACTTATAGTTTCTTATTACACAACTAAAATTTAGTCATATTTCTTTGGTCATCAATTGGTTTCAAATGATGACTAAAATTTGCATATATATGACTATTAGTAGTTAATTTACAATATCCTATAACACGACCAACATTTTGGTCATATTTATTTGGTCATTAATTGGTTTTCTTGAGGATTCATATAGTTATATATTTTGTTTTATATTTGGTCATTAATTGCGATAATTAATGACTAAACCAATGAAAAATTAATGACTAAATATACTACTAGATTGTAAAATTGAGGAAACCAATTAATGACTAAGCTAAAAATGACTAAAAGTTGGTCGTGTTGTAAGATACTGTAAATTATCTCCTATTGGTCACTGACTGAAAAATGGTCGTTTATATGCAAATTTAGTTGTTTTTTTAGTAACTAACTAGTCATTTTGTACTAGTGTGTAAGTATTGCATGTCAAAACTTTCAATTACATTTCATGACTTGCTCTTCTTGCTGTCAATCCTTCGTTTTTCAGTTTGTTTATTGATGTTTATGGTAAATCTTCATATTGCAAGCGTTAATATGATGTTGCATGCATAAACTTTTCATCTTGTTCAACCTTTCATATTCAACCATGCATGGGACAAAAACTATAAAGCCTTGCAGATATTTCTTTTCCTCATATTATCACTGAATCCTACTGTTCAAAATTAATTATGAGCTTCCAAGAGGTAGAGTGCACTTATTCACCACAAAGAATTGAATTGTGTGCTCCCTTGAGAGAATGCACGCATCATGAAGCCACAAATAATATTCCTTTAACCCTTTGGCATGTGATATTTCACCCTCCTTTTCCTTGAGCACATAGGTGCATTGTGAAGGCATGAACCCTTGTCAACCTCTTCCTTCATCCCCTTGGAGTGCGACATTGTTCCCTCCGTATCTATTTGAGTACATGAGTGCATAAGAAAGACTCAAAGGACCAATAAATCACCCCTTCGACCCTTCAGAGTGTGCCAATGCACCCTAGATGATTTATTTCAATTTCATGAGTGCATTAGTGCATTGGAAAGCCATAAATGACCTTGTTCATCTCTTCATGCTTCGAAAGTGCACCCTCCTAGATTGCATGCTCATTGTCTCATGCATGCAAGTTATTTTTCATTGTTTTTCATAGATTTTCATGTTTTATCATCTCTGGTAGATCTTTGTATGTGATTTAATTTTTTTTGCATAAGTAGGTTTTTTTAAGTTAATATATCACTATGAGTGTGTTTCCCCAAATACGTGTTCGTGCTACAAGTACTGTCACCGTGTCATCATCTATTGGAGCAATGCCACCTCGTAAAGTGGTCTCTAAAGAACTTTCTAAAACAAGCACTGATGATCTTGTAGAAGTTACAAAGCCAAGTAACCCCATATATTCAAACATGTAATGCTTTATTGATGAATATAGAGAGGTCACATGGAAAATAATATACAACACATCCATGCAGGAAAGTTTTGCTGAGGACTTGGAAGATGTGCATGCACACATAAGTATTAAGGAGTCTAGGATGCACAAGATCACATGTAGGTTCTAGGTCATGCCATGTGTAGAGGTAATTGAATGGATAATTACACTTATGGATGACTCACGCCTTGTGCTTCATAGTGAGAGTGGTGTACAACTCACCACCTATTACAATGAAGGCATGAAGACATATTATAAGATGCCCAAGCCCAATGAATATGGAAATGATAACCTTTACATGAGATGGGCTACCCTCGACTCAGGTGACATGATCAAATAATGACATTGAGAGCCTGCCAAGTTTCGCCATCGCCCATCCGGAGTCTATCTAACAAAGATTCTCAAGGCTGTATATCAATACTTGATAGCCATGTATTTTCAGTTGTATGGGTGTTAGAATGTTGAAGTGTTTGAAGAGAATTGGATATACACACTCAATATCGTAGTGACCCATGGCATAGATTTGAATGGGGTAGATATATTATCATATGAGTTGTAGCATTAGGTGGGGTAGGCTAAAGAATCTTTATGGCCAAACCAAGCACCATAATTCTACAATTTTTCATTTCTCTTAGATGAAATAGGTGCACAATATGCCTTCCAAGGAATGAACTAGAACTAGACCCTTGAGGATAAGTTCATTTTTTACTTTCATTGCATAGTGTTATCAAAATCAAGCTTCAAAGGCATATATCATAAATTGTCTAAACACTTCTTTGAATTTATCTTTCACATGATATTTGAGATCAATCCTCCTTGGAGTCACTTTGAGATATCACAGAGTGGTTTGCAACTCTCGAGGGTACATACATGAGGTGGCTCGATTATCCGATATCCCCTCATCTTATGACGTGATATGTGACCAACAAGGTGGTCATACAAGAAGTCGCAAATTAGCTAGACAAGGGATTGTCAAGAATGCTTCATAGGAGGAAGAAAGCCCCTTGGCCTATTTTTCTATTGAGGATAATATTGTATGAGTTAAATATCCACAAGGCGAAAAAAACAGAGATAAAGGAGCTGGAGCATCTACACTTCACCATTAAAGAGTTGCATGGATGTGATCCTAGGAAAATTGTCAAGAAACATTGCCAAAGGATCGGTCAGAATACAGGGTACTCATTGATGTCCACAACTGAAGCTGAGAAGATAAATAATTGGTACAATGCCAACATGCAGACACACTCAACAATAAAGACTAGTTCACCCCATGATCCAACAACTCAATACTTTCACGTGCAGGAGGAGGAGGAGGAGATAACACCTAAAGAAAAGAATGTAGCTCTCAAGTAAAGGATCAATATTCCTCAATGTGTGAGAGAAGAAAGAAATGGAAAGTCGACCCTTTAAACTCAAGAGTTGTGCAAGCATAATAAGAGAGGAAAGAAGTATAAGAAGAAGAGGAGATGATGAGGTAGGATGAGTTTCTCTAGAATTAATAAGTAGAAGAATAAGAGAGTAGAAGGATAGAAGAAGAGAAGCATAGGAAATCCCAGGCGGAGGAAGCAACGTAAATATTGAAAGAAGAGAAGTTGACTAAGGAAATGGAAGAAGAAACATTAGATGAAGAAGATACCATCCAACCCATGGATGGTGAATGAGGTACCCTAGAGGAACCTCCCCTTACATGTGGTCATCTTCCATTTGAGGAGATGGGGATCACACCTCCACCAACTGATAGAGTCAAAGATGTATGCAGTGTGATGTTGTATCAGCTCAAGAAGAGGATCATGTAATAGAGAGAGATATTTTATTAATGATCCTCATAATCCAGTGTCAGTAGCCACAAAGAAGGTGATAACCTTCAACACCATAAGGAATCCTAGAGATATTATGGAAAAAATGTTTTATTCGCTACAACGATGCAGGATAATTTTGAGTCTTTTTGAATGAGAATTCCATATTGGAAAGAAAAATTGTTTCAGTGAAACAATAGGAAAAACTTCTTGTAGTGAAGAATCAACATTTTTCATCATAGAGCTTTAGCACCACCGAGTGGGAGTCAACCATGCAATAAGAATTGGGGCCAATGGAGGACACCATGGCACAATTATATGATGATATGATGTTTCTTCAATGAGTGTTGTCTCCTCTTGTTGGCATACACAAGAAGGCACATGAAGTGGTGAAACTCTTGAAAAGAACAAACAAACCATAGAATTGGATAGACTTTAGTTGAGTCTCCATCACTAGAACTTCATGCATCTTGTTGAACTATTGATTGGTACCTTTGTTGCATATAATCATTTGCACAATGTGTTTGAGTCACTAACACAGAAGCATGGGATGCCTTCGATTGGTACACTTGAGGCAATTAGCAGTAGGGATATCATCTTCTCGGAGATCTAGAAATACATTGAGTAGATCAATCAGGAATGAAATAGGAAGGCTTGGTGGTAATTAAAGACATTATTTTATAGTATTCCATTGCAATGGTTAAAGGTCATATGAAGCTTTCATGGTTCTTGAATAATGAATGGTCGAAGTCCAAGAACATATTGTTAGAGGCACTCGAGGTGAAGATGCACTAAATTAGGGAATTTCCAACTCATGTCAAAGACATCTCCACTGAGTTTAGAGCTTGGAACACTTACATTACAACTCACATCCATGTAGAAGTAAATGACTTATCGATTTCATGATTCTTTGTCCCATCCTAATTTTTTCTTATATAGCCATTGTCTCATTTGTAATTTGTCTTATGTAATACATGATATGTAATGAAGTCCAAGGGACACGTGGAATATGAATGGCCACACATTGGAATGTAATAATTCATATTAGAATGTCAACATTCATAGAAATCAAAGAGTCATGAGGAAGCTCAAAGTTCATACTTATTATAAATAGCTCCTCATAACTCAAGCAAAGGAATTTTGGAATGATTATATTTTAGAGGCCTTTCCTTGGCTTCTCTTCTAATACATTGGATATAAATCATTCTATGTAGAATTAAGTTGTGGATTTGTGTTCCACTATTGGATACAATGTTTCATTCATGTAACAATGTACTTGGGATCTTACACATTTAATCAGAAGCTCAATGATCTGACATTCCTTCATACATGTATCATAGATGTAGTTGGACTATTTTGGTTATGTTTATGGTATACATTGCTTTATTTACATACTAAGTTAATGAACTAATTCATTTCTTAGTTATGGCTATTATTAAATGAATGTTGTTATGCTTTATTGATTGTTGTTTATTATGTGGACTAATCTGCATGTACACAACAAGTCTTTCTCCTTACCCCCAGCTCAGCCTTTAGGATAACACTATTACTTTTCTCACCGGTGGCTCGTTTCCCTCAGTAACCATGGAAGTCTCTATCATACACCTTACATTGGGTGTCTCACAAGGCTCACATTCTTGCTACCCCAAAGAGGTGTTGTGGTCTCTTGTGTTTTATCGTAACCAAGACATATCTTGAAAAACCATTCCAACAATGGCCAGACCATATGACCAAATGGGAATCCTACACAAAATGGTGTGAGGTTTAATTGGGACTTCACATCGGGGAGATCCCCTTAGAAATTTGCAAATATCCAACACTTTCAACACAAACACATCGAGGTACTCTTCAATACGATTATAACTAAAATACAATTTAGAATTTTGTGTATCAAACACATTGCCCAATGTATGACGTCTATAGGTACAAGTAAGAAAACTTATGGTTTTTTTCTAACCCATTGGTTTTGATCAATGTCTGGTTATTTACTACAGGTAGCTAACACTTTACACCAATTCTATGTTTATATTTAACAAATAAAATAAGCATCAACAAACACAATGGCCATATCCAATTCAAGAATATACAATCATCTATTTAAAAATATATATATAAATAAATAAAAGCTCTCATCAAATGTATATCATACTATTAGTTAACAAGAATAATAGGACATATACAATTCTAAGTACTTATTTCTATATTACAATTTAGGCACTACATTCTACTATAATATTACAATGAATACATGGTGAATATAAATAAAACTTATAAAATACCATTCAAGAAGTAACAAAATTTATGGTTATTTTTATCTATTAATTTTAATTCTAAGGCCACTAAAAAATATTCAATATTTTGAAAGATTAGGGTTTAGCTATTACTTGTTAGGGTTAAGGGTTTTGGTTGCATAACCCTTTTAGGATTTGAGTTTATATTTGTCGGTGATCAAATATTTGCCTATATGTCTATGATGTATATCAAACATATTTATTAATGTGGTTGTACTATTTAACAATCTATTTGTCATTTTGATGTTCCATCTAGCTCCCTTTTAGCAATTTGTGTACTTTAGTTTCATGAAGCTCTATAATTATAACTAGTAAATCACAATGTACAACCACATAAGATAATATTTATTAATTTTGAACAATCTAGTTATTAGATGATTTTGTTTTTTTCCCAATGAAAATTTTCTATGTTATTGTCTTTTTATTATTTAAAATGTATTTTCATTTATATAAATATGAAAAAAATATCATTTCACATTTTATCAAATTTTAAGTGTAGAGATTGTTTGTTTTCTAGTTATGTAAATTTTGTTGTAATGTAGGATGGCTTATTGATATCTATTAGGGAAGTTATAAAAATTAAATCATTATTAAATATATATGGGCATCAAAAACAATTATCTTATGATATATCTCCTATTTCAAAAGAAATGGTTTAAATTTATTATTATTATTATTAATTATAAAAATAATTAATATGAGTTAAATATATATAGTTTAAAGAAAAACATGTAACAAGATTTTTAATGGAGATTCTTAACATGTAAATATGATTTCTTACAATAGTGTAGGCCAATCACATCACTTATTAATACCACATGCCCAAAAAAACCATAACTCATTCTCATATGCTAAATGTTCATATGACATTTTTCTTAATTAATCAATCTAATTAAAGGGGGAGAAACATAACTGCTTTTGAGATAAAAATCAACATTTTATCTGTGATTAATATTAAAAATATTCTAAAATATTCTATGCAAGTTAAATCCCCACCATCCATAGCTACTAAACACCCATAGGCATCATTTCATAATAATCATCAAAACACTACTAAATTTTATATATTATTATTATCCAATGTAAAAAGAATTAATATATAAGTTAAACATATATACATTTCAAAAAACATGGAATGAGATTAATAAATGGAGATTCCCCCCAACCTTATCATGGAGATTCCTTTCATGTAAATAGTATTTTCTACAATACTATGGGCCAACACCATAGCTTATCAATAAACAATAACTCACTTCTTATGACACTTGTTTATATGATTATTTTAATTAATCAATTTAATTAAAAATATGAAAAAGGGATAACTACTTTGGAAATAAATATTAAACTTTGATTTGTGTATAATATTATGAATGTTTTAGGATATTCCATGGAGTTTAAATGCTTAACATCCACCTAGTAATTATTAAAAATTATGTACAAATTCTAGGAGCTCAATCCAAAATAGACATACATAATCTCTTTATTATAATATTAATGTGTTTTTTACTATAATTTTTAAACCAAATAATTTAATAGTTATTATACATGTCGCAAACATGTAAGCGTGGTACCACATATTAATTTTTTTACGAAAAGAATTTTGCAACTTCACCATAGTTTAACAATATAGATTAAATTTTCTTATTTTTATTAATATTTAAATTTATTTATTTGTAATATGATTGGTTCAAATCTTATTTTATAATGATTATTTTGTAACATACAACCATTTCAAAATATAAATTCATTTGTATTTTTTTTGTAACATCCTCACCCATGAATTCTAGAATAAACTCTGAAGGATCGACACTATTCATGGGCAAGGTCGCCCATCAAATCTGCATCCATGATCCCTTGGATTGATCCTCTACAAAACTATTAGTTTCACCCGATAAAATTATTTTCTCCACATTATTTTTTTTAATAAAATAAAAATTGGGTAAATGCTATACACGTGTCAAAGTTTTCATCAGCTTGATAAAACTTTTACTTTTACCAAGTTAAATTGAAACCAAAATGGCGGAGTGAATTTATGGGTATATTCTCATCTACGTATTGGAACCATATATATATATATATTCATCCAAACCTTGCACCACTCCCAACTAGATTTGAACATGGAACTAGATTTGAAGGTTTCTTCTTAGAAACACTTGGGTTCCATTCAAGGTTCTGCAAGATTATTTCTTATGACAATTCCCTCTCATTTCAAAAGCATTAAAGTTATTGGAGATGATAAAGTTGGAACCAATCGCAAAATAAAGTTTAGGCAAGGAATGAGATAAGCATGATTTCCCAATTCAAAATCATGTAATTAGCAATGATTTCATAATCGTTTTGGATACAATTTGAGTAATAGAATTTAGAAGCCAATGATACCTTGATACAATTTTACAAATAATATAACCTGTCAGTGAAATAATTTAAATGTTATTTACTTCTAACATAAAAATTTAGCTGGCGGCCGAGACGAGTCCCCCAGCTACTACAACAAATCTAGCTCACTTATACAGTTATGTGATGACCACATTACGCTAGCATGCCACGATACTTTTTAATTGATGACCTTTGTCTCTACAATCCATACAATAGAGTATCCATTATTATTAGTTTAGAATTTGTGATTAAGTTATGGCCACCCAACCACTGCAGTTGTAGAATTGATGCTTCGGAGGACTTCTATTATTATCCACACTACAGTTCAATAAGTGAACATTTGTATTGCAAGGCTTCCATGTGGAGCTTTAATATAAATGTTAATATTAATAAATATGAAGAGTGTATTGTTGGTGTTGTTTATACCCCCTCTTATAAATGTCTGATCTCCATTATTGTCAAATTAATTTCATACATTAGGGTTGTTTGAGGAAATAATTTAATAAATTTCATTAAGATAAATAATTATACTAAAAGAATAGAAAACACTGATAACAAGTTATATATATATAGT
The DNA here is from genome assembly GCA_000404065.3 of Pinus taeda. NCBI lineage: Eukaryota > Viridiplantae > Streptophyta > Pinopsida > Pinales > Pinaceae > Pinus > Pinus taeda. The sequence continues at coordinate 44,760 of APFE030017676.1, forward strand.
AAGAAAGTAAGAAATTTTATATTTACAAAAACAGGATACATAACACACAATTATAAAGGCACTGAGAGGCCCAAGGATGAGATCAAACTGGGAGGTGATAAATGTGCTTTTATCTAACAAGGGGAAACTATACGGTACCTTAATGAGAATGTAGGTTTATGTCCATGAAAAAATCAAAAGGAGTTCACTTAAGTAGCTTCTGTCAGGATTATGGTAGGTGTGGCTATTAAAATCAGTGTTATGTAGAGAGCTAAACGAGAAACAAAGAAAAATAAACTAGAAAGAGGACCTGTTCAGGCCACCTTCTTGCCCTTGGAGCTAGATGAGACTTGTTGTGTTTTTTTTATTGCAGTTTGCTGTACCTTTTCATTTCCTAGTGACACATCATCCATCTTTTCCTCAACAATGATGCATCCCTAAATGCTTATGTCTTGGTGAAAAGGTTTTACGATTGCATTTTGGATAGCACTAGTGGTGGGATGCTTCGGGTTGTCAACCTTTTCTTCACGCTTCTAGTTTTGGTGGCTTGGGTAGCTAAAGAAAACGTCTAGAAAGGAAAAATCATGGCAACTAGCATATCCATTAATAACATTGTCAAGGAAAGGTGTCGGATAATTATATTTGGGAGAAGAGATATTCAAATCATAGCAATAAATGCACATATGGATGGTTCCCTACTTCTTATTGATGGGGACTATGTTAGACATCCATCTTGTTAAGGGAATAGGATAGATGAAACCATGATTGAGTAAATTTTCAATCTTTGTCATGATGATAGTGGATTTTTGAGGGTGGACCAGTCTAAGTCATTTTTTTGAATGAGCTTGGATCCAACATATGTTCATGTTATACATTTCCTCATACAATGAAAAAAAAACTCCATAGAACTATTGAAGAGATAGGCAAAGTCAGAAATCTCATCGAGAGTGCATTTTTCTCCAATATATATGTTTTCCATGACAACTTTCTCAATTGAGATGTCGATAAGCATGAATTTGGACAAGTTCCCAAAGTTTCCTTCCCCTTTGATCTCATGAACAATTATAAAAATGGAAGGTACAATCTCAAAGCAATTAATAGACACGATTCGTAAAGAATAAGTTCCTAATTTAGTTTGGAGAGATAATGAGGTATGGTGATGAAACTCATCCCATGGAAGCTCGTCTAAAGACATGACCTCCATGATAGGATTGTCAAATGACAATACATCATCAAGGAAGTCAATAGAGGGAGGTGTGAAGAGAAATTTGGTGGTACCAGTGGTCTAAACCAACAAAGAACAAGGCTCAGAGACCATCTTGATACCTTGATAAGCTAACTTGGCAAATGATAGGGGCATCTAGTCTCCAAAATAATCAATGGTAGAAAGGGTTGGGATGATCCAAGGATTTGTAGGGCCATAAAAATAGTTGAGACCATTGAAACGGTTAGAGGAACCTGATATGAGGGAAGAGGAACACACCTTAAAAGTAAGGAGTCCTTTAATAAACAGATATAAATGTTGATAATCATGTCAGGAGAGGCACCCACTAGAGGAACATTGCTGGCGGGTAAGGTTTGAAACTCGAGGATGCAGTGTAACAACCCTTGGTTGATTTTACGTGTAAAAAACAAATAATACCAAGTTCATCATACACGTATTCCAAGATGAATGGTGGGTAAAAGATCCTACTCAGTGTCATATTAGTTTATTATGGATAAGGGGAAATTGAAAAAGTAAATGACAAAGGCTTTGGATAGAAAAAGAGGTATTATTGGCATTTTATTTATGAAAATAATGAAAATAGGAGGAAAGGGAGGTGAAAGGTCACATGATGCATGTGAGGAGGAAAATGAAGGAAATAATGGAAAATTGAAGAAAATAGAGGCCTCATTAAAAAAGGCTTATGAGGATTATGTCACGACTTTTGTCAGTTTAGGTTTTTGTTAGTCTAGTTTTGGAGCTCCCATTTTATACTCTCTCTCTCATCCTCTTGGAAACTTAGATTTTTCTTGGAGAAATCTTGAGGGAGTGTGGCATACTTGGTATTTGGAGAAAGAAGGTAAAGGAAGAGCAAGAAAGTGCAACAGGACATGGGATCAACAACTACAATGAATTTTGCTTGCAGGTACCGAGTTGCATGTATGATTTCCTTGCAAGTTTTGGCATGCATGACACATGCATGTTGTTTCTTGGTTATGGTATGTAATTGACATTGAGGACTGCCTATATTGACAATGGTTTTTCACAGCCTTTCCATTTCCTAGATAGCCATGGTGTTGTGGGTTTCTTTCCTCTTATTTTCTGGTTGGTTCTCAGGTTCCTTATGGATGTGGGTTTAGTTACTAGTTCCAACAGTCTTGGTTGGAAAAATACTCTAGAAGATCTGTAAAAAGTTGGGTTGAGTTACTATTCCTAGAAGACTTGGTTGGAAAAATTCTTTGGAGCCCTTGGTGGGTTAAGTTACTAGTCCTGGAATCCGTAGTTGGATAAATGTTATGGAGCCCGGCAAAATTTTTGGTTGAGTTACTAGTCCTCGAAGCCTTGGTTGGAACAAATGCTTTGCAGCCCTAAACAACTTCGGTAGAGACTGATCTGGTGACAGTTAGTGATGTATAACCATGAGGTGGAGTCACTGGTTGAGGTTTGAGTTCATTTTCCCTCTAGAAGCACTATTTTGGTTTCATTTTAATTATTTCACGAGATCCCACATTCATGCTTGGAATACGGTGTGGGGTTGATTATGTGAAAGAGATATTTGGTTCACCCCATTCTATGGTTGGGTGGTACATGGAATTCGCACACTTGGTTGCATTTTTCATATGTGAATAAGAGATTCTTCTCCTCGATATTTCATTTGCAAATGTACCTATTCATATGTAGTTTTATGGTTGTTATATCCTTTCTATTTCTAATAGTTATATGATAGCTATGAGCATGTTTTATGATAGACGTGATGCATGGCTCTTATCATGTTTTGATTATCAAATGAATGAATTATGAATACATGACCTAATAGATGATAATGCAACTATTATGATAAGGCATCAATTCTTCCTTATGAATATTAGATAAGTATGATACCCCTATGCTCAGATCTATTGTTATGACCTATAGATTACGTTTTTATGATATGTTTGACAAAACTCTTGTCATGGCTAGTAGGGTTCATATCAAGACCTTTTTCAAGTGTTTGAATTAGTAACGATGTTTCAATGTTATTTGTCATTTTTGGAAGTTTCATGAAGTTCTAGGCAGTGGCCTGAGTCCCTTCCCTAAAAAAGTGGCACAAAATCCATAGTTGTTGGCACTGAATTTCCTGAAAAAAGCCGCAATCGCATGGATGCCTTGGTGTTGGAGCGACTAGAGGGTCCCAGATGCATGCATTACTTTCCATGGGAGTGTATGAATCTCTAGGTTGGTTAAATAGAAAGTTCTTTGAGGGGTTGGACACCTGAAGGGGTTGGCTGGCTCCTGAAGGTTCTAAAGCTTCTGAGGAAGGTATGGTTGGTCTTGTTATGCCGATTCCACATCCTTAACTGTACATGGGGAGTTGAATCATAGCATAGTAACTCTTCATCACATGTTTACCTTAGTGGGCAAGTTAGCTTGGGTAAATGTGGGAGGAGGGTGTTAAAGTATGGTATCAAAGCATGGTTCAAACCTTAGACTGGATGGGTTCGTTTGTCATGCATGCATGTCAGTTGCATATGTATTTTTTATGCTTGTGGTCTATGTTCCTATTATGTATGCATGGTGGTGGTCATTGTTACAGTTGTGTTGACATGAGATTTGATGATGTTGTTGTTGGTATGTGTTTGTCATGAATGCATGTCAGTTGTATATGCATTTGTTATTCATGTTAGTGTCTATATATTGTTATGCATGCATCATTATGGGCATCATTGCAATGCATGAGGTCATTGCATGCATTTTAGGTCATTGTGATGTTTTTGGTATGTTATGATGCTGATGTGTTGGTTGAGATAGAGAAGGGGATGTAGACCATCAGAGTGAGGTTGTGGAACCAAACTTCAGGTGTTAGGTCCCTATACTAATAGTGTAACCCCTTATTATTATTAGTGCAACCCCCTTATTGTCTTATTGTGCCCATATAGTCCCCATTTTGTTATTATTGTGCCCATATAGTCCCCATGTGGGCTTCTTTGGGGCATAATACATGGGGACTATATGGGCACAATAATACAATAAGGGGGTTGCACTAATAACAATAAGGGGTTACACTAGTAGTATAGGGACCTAACATCAGGGTAAGAGAAGATCATCATACAAGTTTTATGTTTGGCATTTAGGAATGTTGTTTAATCATTGTTATATACATTAGGGTTATATCCATGTCTGTCATTCTATTGTTGTTGTGGTTACATGCATAATAGATGTTAGTTCATCAGTGTGGTAATATGCACCTGCATCAGTTAGTTATGAATGATAGTAACTTTTTTCTACATGCATGATAAGTATGTTCATTGCATTTGAGATATTGATGTTATATGTATTGTGTTAATCTATCTTAGCTTATTCAGATGGTTATGGTTGTGATATTGAGGTATAAGCCAACATACTTATGATATTGTGTCGTACTAGTTTATACAGATTGTGCATATGTGATTCTGATGCATGAATGACTATTATTTATGAGTTTATGATGTGAACATGTTAGCTTGTTACTGTTATGGATATCCTGACCTTGTTTATGTTTGATTTGATATGTTATGACGTTATAACATATTAATCTAGATTGATTGTGTAGACATGATAGCCTCCCCTGATATATATTAAGGTATGATTTTGCTTATGTTGTCTACTTGGTGTTTGAATGTTTAATTATGTTGTCTATTTGGTGTTTGAGTGTTTTGTGTCTATCATGTTGTCTACCAATTGTTTGAATGCTTGATTAATTTCATGGTATAAGTATGTGTCTATAATATTTCATGAATAAATGATCTCATTTTAAGATGGTTGTACTAACACATATGTGTTGAGACAACTGATATGTACTTGAGTGTAAGTAGGTGATAGTTGTAGCATTATGCATTATGACCAATGAATGTGAGTTGATTGTTGATTATGACATGTTCATTAGACATCATAAAGGCTGATCTCAAATTGATAGATATGTTGTCTTGATATTTGGAACATGTGGTTGACATGTGTGTTCAACTATAAGACATCGTGATTGGCACAACAAGGTAAGATAACTGGTATATTATTATATTTTTTTATACACTAACAATTATGTGTTTATGGCAGTATCATACAGGGAATTGCATGACAAAGAGATTGCCATGAAACCTTGGAGAAGGCTCAGGCTGAGCTTTCCTTTTGAATATTTGGGAACCCATGGGGATTGCGTCATGGTGTTTGTTTCTAGTTTTGTGCTTTTAGTTCTTTGTGACTTGGTTTCACTTGATTTGTTTTTTATTTTGCATCTTGTTCATGGCCATGCCACTTTGTTTGTGGTGTTGTATTATTGTTGGTTTTCGATGGTTTTATTCTTTTTTTATTCTTGGTCTTGCCTTTTATGTTTCGAGAGTCTTGGGAATTTGTTGCGAAGGGGGAAGTTAATGGAGCTTGGGGAGAGATGTGGTGGTACCCAACAGGTAAGGTAAAACTTGGATGAAGCTCGGTGCATGTATAAGGGAAACTAAAGGTAACAGTATGATAACAAGTTGCACTGTTGGGTCTATTTGTGTAAATGGATAATGATAGGACAATCATGACAAAGGCAACATAAAGGGTAAAGAAAATGGATTGAGGCCTCAAATTCCTTGGCTATGTTGGGAACTATTGTTCTTAATTTTGTGCATGTTGTGCATGAATAGAGGGAGTTCTCTTAACCAATAGCTTATGATATCTAGTAATTATGTTGTGATCATGATTGTGTTGATGTATATATATGTATACATGTATGTATGTATGTATGTATGTATGTATGTTGTGTCTGACAAGGTCATCATGGATCATGATTTTTTTTTATGCTAATGTTTATATATATGTATGTATCTATCAATCTATGTCACTGTTTGATAGGGTTGTCGTGGGTCATTCTTGTGGAGGAATGATCATTATGCAGGTGAATGGTATGAATGGGTCCTTGGTTTATGAGGAATCAATTGGGAGGAGTAACCCTGATAGATGTACAAGGTCAATATCATATGGATATGAATGGATATTATATGCTTGTACTATCCCTATTTTATGTTATGGCAAGCGATGTTGAGGGATACATCACCGGGATGAATGAGTCAGTGTGTGGTCTTTGGATGTGTAGTACTACTATTATGTATATGTTGTACATGTTTTATATGTTGCACCTGTTTTATATGTTGCACCTGTGATGTTCTGTGTATGCGGTGTTGTGTATATATGGTGCTATGTAAATCTTTATGCAATGTTACGTATATATGGTGTTGTGTACATGTTGATATGCATTTCTATCTATGGATGGTGTTGTGCACATGTTGGAAATGTGGTGATGTGTATATATGGTGTTGTGCACATATTGGGTATTCGATGTTGTGTACATATGGTATTGTGTGCATGTTAGATATGAGGTGTTGTGTACTTATGGTGCTTCATTCATGTTTCATATGTGGTGTTGTGTACATATGGCATGGTGTTCATGTTGTATATATGGTGCTATATACATGTGGTGTTGTGTGTATGATTGTACATGTAGTGTTGTGTGCATATGGTGTTGCGTACATGTTGTACATGGGGTGCTATGTGTAGGTGTTGTTGTGTACATGTCATGCATGTGGTAATATGTAAATGTGGTGTTGTGTACATGTCATGCATGTGGTGTTGTGTACACATTGTGCAAGTGGTTCTGTGTACATGTTGTACATGTGGTGTTGTGTACAAGTTGTACAGGTGGTGTTGTGTATATGTTGTGTATATGTTGTGCAAGTAGTGTTCTGTACAGTTTGTACTATGTACATGTTGTATGTGTGATACTATTTTACATGGGGTATTGTATGCATATCGTGCATTCTGTTTTGTTCACATGTGGTATTGTGAGCATGTTGTACATGTTGTTTTGTGTACAAGTGGTACTATTTATGTGCATTGTGTAGTTGTGGTATCGTCACATGTGTATTAGTTGTGTTGTACTTTGCATATGTATGTATTCTGTTGTACACCGGGTGTAGGTGTATGTATTGTATTGTGTTGTGCACTAGATGTAGGTGTGTTTATTGTGTTGTGGTGTACAATGGGTGTAGGTGTATGTGTTGTGTTGTACACTGGGTGCAGGTGTATGTGTTGTGTTGTACGCCAGGTGTATGTGCATGTGTTGTACGTTAGGTGTAGGTGCATGTATTATATGGTTTTGTATGATGTGTGTGGTTGTATGTGTGTGATGCACACTATGTGTATGTATATGTGTTTTACAAAAAGGAACAGGTTGTTTGCTAGTTGTGGCAACCGATCCGATGTGCGTACAAAAAGGACAAATGATAAATGTAGAAGTTGAGAATTGATTAAAACATAAGTATAAATATTTTATTTTAGATTTAATTATGCATGTGATATATATGATTCTCATTTATGATGGTTACATGTGATCTATGATTTGATTATGATGGTTGCATTTTGAGCTAACCATATGTGATATGTTTATACATGATGATTTGGTCAAAGATAGATTGACTTATTGTGATAGGCAATAAAAAAGATTGCAAGTGTACCTCAATGATGAGCCACTGATGATGTATGATTTGAATTTGTTTCAATTCATTTTCAACCTATTGGAAATCATGTGCTTGGTACATGAAAGCATGGAAATGCCTGGTTAGGTGGTTGGAACTTATTGCAAGAAATTTAGTAGCAACAGTAAAAGGAATTGAAACAGGCAACTATATGCTAGTAAATCATTTCAGGTGCAGGGCCATTATGGGACACTCATACCCAATACTGTCCCTTTATTTCCACGAGCATGGTATGACCACTATGATGGGTTTGAGGCAAGGATATGCCTTGGTTTTTGGGCCTTCTGATTCAAGGAAACCTTGCCAAGGGGGCCGTCACATGAGGGAATGTGTGACAGAGAAGGGGATACCCATGGAACTTGGAAGGTGTGTGACTGCATGGAATGGGGTGACCAGATTTCCCAAGGGACTTTGTAGTAGAGAAGGGAAGGTCGAGGATGGATTTTATTTTGTCTTTAGCATTTCCATATGGAATCAGATGTACATTGGGAGTGTGCCCTAGAACAATGAGCTAGTAATTGTTCATTGAAGATGAAAAGTGGTGTAGGAATGTAGTGCTAGACGTTGGATGCAAACTTTGACTTTGGTAGTGGATTATAGATTTCCTAGGAAGGAGGTGAATCCAGGTACTATTTTGAGGGTGGAGGTGTGAGCCTCTAGATTCCCTTGTTGATTGATGTAGACATCATATCCTTTTATTTGTTGGTTGAGAAAATGTGCATATGTGCATATTTGTATATAATTGTAAGTACTATATCGATATGGATTTATAAAGCTCCATAGATAGTGTGTTTATTTGGTGGTTGAACAAAATATGTATAAGATTATATGTGGTTGTTATTGTAAATATCTTAATAAGTTGTGTTATAAAGCTCTAGTAAACAGTATGATTGTCATGTTTTCAACAAGATGCCATTGTAAATACCGTAAAGAGTTGTGTTGTAAAGTTCCATGGGAAGTATGTTTCGTTTTCAATGGTTTTGTTGGTTGTAGTTGTCATTGAACACCGAGGATAGTGTTCTGCCAAGGGAGAGGTTATATAACAACCCTCGGTTGATTTTTCATGTAAAAAATAAATAAGACCAAGTTCATGGGACACGTATTCCAAGTTTAATGGTGGGAAAAACATCTTAGTGGGTTTCACTTTGGTTTATTATTTCTAAGGGGAAATTGGAAAAGTAAATGAAAAAGGATTTGGAAAGGCAAAGAGGCATTATTGGCATTTTATTTATGTTAATAATGGAAACTAGGAGAAAAGGGAGGTGAAAGGTCACATGTTGCATGTGAAGAGGAAAATGAAAGAAAATAATGGAAAATTGAAGGAAATGGAGGTCACATTAATAAAAAGGCTTATGAGGATCAATTGACGGCTTTTGTTAGTTCAGTTTTGGAGCTCTCATTTTCTACTCTCTTTCTCACATCCTCTTGGACACTTAGAGTTTTCTTGGAGCACTCTTGGAGGAGTGTGGCATACTTTGGATTCGGAGAAATAAGGAAAAGGAAGAGCAAGAAATCACAAGAGGGCATCAAGATTAGCATCTACAATGGGTTTTTCTTGTAGGTACTGAGTTGCATGTACGATTTCCTTTCTAGTTTTGGCATGCATGGAACATGCATGTGGTTTATTCGTTATGATTTGTCATTGGCATGGAGGACTTCCTAGATTGATAATGGTTTTTACTAACCTTGACATTTTTTGGATAGCCATGGTGTTGTCGGTTTCTTTCCTCTTGCTTTCTGGTTGGTTCTCAAGTTCCTTATGGCTATGGGTTGAGGTACTAGCCTTGGAAACCTTGGTTGGAAAAACACTCTAGAATCCCTATAACAACTTGGGTTGATTTACTAGTCCTGGAAGCCTTGGTTGGACAAAATCTCTTGATCCCTTGATGGGTTGAGTTACTAGCCCTGGAAGCCATGGTTGGACAAACACTTTGAAAACAACTATGGGTTGAGTTACTATTCTTGGAAACCTTGGTTGGAACAAACGCTCTGGAACCCTCAACAACTTGGGTAGAGACCAACCTAGTGATGGTTAGTGATGTCCGACTGTGAGGTGGAATAATTGGTTGAGGGTTGAGGTGTTTTGGCCTCTGGAAGCCCTAGTTTGGTTTTGTTTGATTTGCTTCATGAGATCTCACATTCATGCTTGGAATATGGTGTGGGGGTGATTAGTTGAAAGAGAGACTTGGTTTAGCCCAATCTATGGTCACAAGGTATGCGGAAGTCATAGAGCTGGTTTCGTTTTGCAAATGTTAATAAGAGATTCTTCTCCTTGGTATTTCATGTGTAAATGTACCTGTTCATATGTAATTTTTAAGGATGTTATATCCTTGTTATTTTTGTTGGTTATATGTTGGATATGAGTAGGTTTTATGATAGGCTTAATGCAAGGATCTTATCATGTTTTGATTAGCAAATGAATGAGAAATTAATATATGACCTAATAGATGATAATGCATCTGTTGCGATGAGGCATCAATGCTTCCTTATCAATCTTAGATAAGTATGAGAACCCTATGCTCATATATGTTTTTATGACATGTAGATTACATGTTTATGATATGTTTGACAAAATTCCTGTCATGGCTAGTAGGGGCAGACAAGGGGGCTTCACTCAATGCACCTCTAGCATAACACATGCGTTCATGGCATACTAAACAATACCCTTAATTTGACTACATATTGGAAAATACCTATAAAAATCACATTATTTAACCCCCTACCAATACAAACCCAATAAAACTTCCCAATTATAATTAACCCACTTTCACTAGATATTGTAGGTTTCCATTTTTTCATTATAATTTTTATACCCCTTTATATTTTTTCATTAACTTTGAGCTCCATTTTTTATACCTACCAATATTAAAACCCTTTACCCCCTAGTATATTCTCAATATATTGTGTCATTTTTCATTCAATACATATTGCCCAATATGAACCCATGTGGCATGGTATTTCTCCCCCAGTGAAGCCTCCATGTAGTCATATCAAGACCTTGTTTAAGTGTTTGCATTAGTAACCTTTTTTAAATTTTATTTATATTTTCTATAAGTTTCATGAAGTTCTAGGTAGTGGGTTGAGTCCCGTCCCTTAAAAATTGGCACATAATCTAGCATTGCTAGCACTGAACTACCTAAAAAAGGCCATAGTCACATTGATGCCTTGTTGTGGGAGTGACTGAAGGGTCCCAGTCACATGCACTCCTTGCCATGGGAGTGATTTAGGCTCTAGGTTAGTGAACAAACAAGTTCTCTCAAGGGTTGGATAATTGAAGGAGTTGGTTGGCTCCTAAAGCTTCTGAAGCTTCTGAGGAAGGTTTGGTTGGTCTTGTCATGTCGATTCCACTTCCTTAATTGTGCATGGGGAGTTCAATCATATCATAGTAACTCTTAGCCACATATTTACCCTGGTGGAAAAGTTAGCTTTGTTAAATTTGGGAGGGTGGTGTTACATGCAGAAGGAGAATCGATCTAAAGTTAGAATCTTCCCAAGAAGAATATTGTAGTTAAGTGAGTGATCTATAAATTTGATATCAACAGATATAACTTCGATATCAACATATACATTTTTTTCTCCCAAGAGTGATGTGGAATCTAGTTATATATCCTTTAGGAGTGAATGTGTGGCCATCAAAATATTTCAAGGAATTTTATGGTGGGGATAAAGTGGGTGAACCCAGGGTGAGCCAACAAGAAGTAGCCATCATGCATGTTGAAGCACCTTCATCAATGATAGTATAGTGGATGAGTATGCCCTTTGCATGAACCTACACTTGGAATGAAAGTTGATGGGAAAGGATAGGTGTAATTTTCTCCATGTCAAAGAAAACTAAACTAGAATCTTGAGCGTAAAAGCCTTCCATTGTATAGGAAAAATTTGTAACACTTTGAGAGAAAATATGGAAAAAGGTGCCTACACAAGGTCTTCTACAGTACTATAGTTCTTTCCAGCATGACAAGACAAATTATGCGTAGTACACCGAAAATCATAGGGTCTACAATGGGCCTCTTGATATGTAAATCATTAGGAGGAGGCGGGGTGTAGCTTGATGGGGCATCTAGAGAGTTAGGGATAGGAGTCCCATAATTCTTGTCACGAGTTTGTAAATCAATTTCCTTAAAAGCGTAGAAAGTCAGTGATCCTTCTGAAGAAGAAGGGGAATGGTAACCACCATTTCCACCTTGCGACGGTGCAGGTGGGTTTGGAAAGGGTTGTTGTTGTTGATGCTGTTGGGTGGGGAAAGGGTTATTAAGGAAATCAGGGGTCCTGTAATCATTTTATGCAATGATATTGATACATTCCTATAAATAAGTAAATTTGTAGGTTAAATGGTCCTCCATGCAAATCTTGCAAGGAAACTTAACCACTTCCTCTTTGCCTTTAATATATTTCATAGTAGTAAGGGCTTTCTGATTTTGGGGATTTTGACCAGGTTGCTTCTCCTCAAAAGGAGCATATTCCTTTCTATTTTTCATTTTCTTACCACTAGTTGATTGGGTAGATTTCATTAAATTAATTGTAGCAATAGGAGGGGCATTAGGGTGGGTCATTGTAGTCTAAGTGGGAGCCAAGATGATGGATAATTGATCAACTTTTCCACTTAACTAGTTTACAATAGCTACAGTCATAACACCAATAAGATTATCGGTGTGCAGACCGAGTTGTTGAGTAGTGGTAGAATTTGAAGTTCATAGAGTGTTAAGAATGAAGTAATAATGAGTTCCTTATTGTGAATAAATAAGATCAAGATGTTAGGCATGTCTAATGACTTCATCTTTAATGACTTCTCTTGACATGGAAACGTCCTTTGCAATGGTAGGTAAAAGTGATTTGCAGAACCAATTGGAAAGTAGGTATTTCAGAATGGGTTCTCTTACTAACCTTCGTTATCTTCTCCATTCATGGATATGATCAAAGATATGGATGGAAGTATTCTAGCATAGAGTAGACATTAATTCCATTATAGTTTCATAATGGATTGGTAACCCAAAATGTTTAATAAATTCCATGGAAAGGGTGTTAAAATTGTTAATTAAGGCATGTGGTAACTCAATATACCACTTAGCAACATTACCAGTCAAGGTACGAGGGAAGAGCCTAAGCCCGATACTATTATCAATCATGGAAGGAAACACACCAAAGATGGTATGTAGTGACATGTATCGTTGGGTTATCTCCCCATTTTCCTTAAAACATTAGAATTTTGGTAGGAATTTTGTTTGGGGTCGGAGGCCATAACGAGTTATGGTTGATGGGTTTGGTAGTTAAATTGTACAAATATGGGATGTGGAGAGTAGCCAAAAATGGCAATGGGGTAGATGCCGTCAAATTTGACCAAGAAAAATTAGGGTGACATGAAGGACTAGAAGGTCTAACCATCAACTGGTTTCTGGAAGGGTTCACGTGTGCAGACGGATAGTAATTTCCATGTGGTGTATGCAGATTCATGTAAAGTGTCAGGCCATATGGTATTCCTCAAGCCTGAGTGATTTTACCAGTAAACTGGTTACCCCCATACTAAAGGTTGCCTCCATCAAATATTGATGGCTGAGTTGGAAGGTCGCAAAGAGATGCAACATGCCCAAGGTATCGGACATCGTTGACCACATAAGTTGTGTTAGGAATAGGGCTTGTTAGCCTCCTGCCGCAGCAAGTTACTCATATTTCATGATTGACATTTTTACAGGCCAAATATGTCATACTTTGCATGCTGCAATGCTCCATATTTTCTTAACAGTCTCCAAGCGAAGAAGGCTACTCAGAGTTCATTTAATTGCCTTCCAAATTTTGAGAAGTTATTCTGGTATAGCCAATATCTAGTTAAAGGGAGGTCCAAATAGCTTAATCTTGGTCTCCCTAGGTTTAAATTTCCTGTTTTAGAATATAGAGAATGAAAATCTGTCCAAACAGCTTAATCTGGCAGATTCTTAGATAGGTAGAGAACCAAAGGAGCCCAACAGCTTAATCTAGGCCCTCAGATGAAATAAGGGTAGTCTGTAGATAGGAAAGCATGAAAAGAAAAATCGAAATGATGGGTTTGCAAGTTTAAGTGGACCCAAACCAAAAGAAGAAAAAATGTTAGGTAAGTAGGATGGGTAGGTAGTTTTGAGGTTGTTGAATCTTGATTGCTGATAAGTTCCAGGTTTCCAGATGTCATCCTTGCTCAGGACACAATCAGCAGGCAGTTCTGTGCGAGAAGCTCAAAAACAGGTATAACTAACTCCCTCTCTCCACCTTCCCCAATCATTAACTAACTTCCCCAAAAGAGGTCAAGATCTGCTTGATACCTCTTAAGTTCCATCATTCTTATAGCATTAGCTTGGGTGAAGATCTGCTTTACTCGAAGATGTTCCATGCTCTCTCTAAAAGGTTCTATCCCCTCATAACAGCCTAAGATCTCCTGAACTTAGCGCTTTATCACCATCTCCATATTAACTACTGACGTTATTATTTAGCTCCCTATATTTTCCCATCCCCCTACTAAAATTATGTAAATCATCCCCTATGTAAATATCCCTCCCCCTGGTTGAAAAATAACCATCAGTACCCCCGGGAATTGCTCAGTTTACCTGAAACTTATCAAGAACCCTCATGCTGCCCCTTCAAACCAGTTTCTAAATACGCTGGACTCCTTCCAGAGTATAAACTCCCTTTGAGGTGATCGGACCCCTTCCGAAGCCTCAAAAGCCTTTCAGACCCACTTACTCACTCCTTCCGACCACAACAAACCCCTTGCCGACTTCCTTAACACTCCGGAGACCCCAGAAAGCCAGCTCGCATCGCAAGATTGAAATATCCTCTCCATGCAAGATTATGACCCATTCGTCGTCACCCGACGCGATATCGCGATATCGGCGATCGGCGGTCGCAAACGCCAAATGTCCAACTAAAACACCTTCCCGTTCCCCACCGATGCGATATTGCGATCGCATCGGAGAAGTTCATCGCATCACCTTCAAGTATCAGCACCCCACCATGTCACTTCTGTACCAGGGACCCACCGCAAAGCTGACATCAATCCATCGTACTGCTGAGTCAAATGTGAGGACCGATGTCAGCATCCACAAGCCGAAAATCGGCACAGGAAAGAGAAATAACACTTCGAAAGTTCCAAAACAAGAAACAGAGGCAAAAATTTT
>APFE030017685.1:0-12049 GCA_000404065.3 Pinus taeda
ATGGTTTAAAGGGTTATAAGCTTTGGAACCTAGTAACAAGGAAGGTTGTGTACATCTGAGATGTGGTGTTCAGAGAGGGGAAAGATATTATTAAACATGAATTCCAACCAAAGGAACCTGAGAAGATAGAGTTTGAGGTTAAGGAGGTAGAATCAGACTCTACATCAAACGAGGAATCAGAAGATGAACAACTACAAACTCTAGGTGTGAGAAGATCAATTCAAGAAAGAAGGCAGCGAGAAAGGTATATTCCATCTGCTTTCTGTTCAAATTTTTCTTTATCTGTTATTAATGATGATCTAAGAACTATGAAGGAAGCAGTAGATTCAGACGATGGAAAACTCTGGAAAGAGGCCATGGTTGATGAAATGACATCTTTTCACAAAAATGAGGCTTGGGATCTGGTGGAGTTGCCGATAGGAAGGAAACCCATTGGCAGCAAATGGGTGTTCAAGAAGAAGACAAATGCAAAAGGAAAGGTGGAGAAATACAAAGCTCAATTGGTAGCAAAAGGTTATTCCCAGGTGTCAGGAATTGATTTTCGTGATATCTTTTCTCTTGTTCCAAGGTAACTTCTATTAGATTAATTTTATCTATTGTTGCTGCTTTTGATTTTGAGGTAGAACAAATGGATGTGAAGACAACATTTCTTCATGGGGATCCGGAAGAGGAAATCTACATGAAGCAACCTAAAGGTTTTGTGGTGAAGGGTAAGAATTAAATGGTATGCAAGTCAAAGAAGTCTCTATATCGGTTAAAACAATCACCAAGGATGTGGTATCAGAAATTTGATACATTTATACGTGGACTTGGCTTCATCAAAAGCAAAGAAAACCACTGTGTGTATTTTAAATTAATTGGCGACCATGTTATTTTTCTGGTCTTGTATGTGGATGACATGTTGCTAGTTTTAAATGACAAAGAAATTATCCAGGATTTGAAGATCCAATTGTCCTCCAAATTCGACACGATAGATCTTGGTGCTGCAAACTATGTTTTGGGCATGGAAATTAAAAGAGACCAGGAAAATAGGAAGCTCTGGTTAAACCAGAGGAAGTATGTTGATACAATACTGCAGAGGTTTAATATGTAAGAAAGTAAACTAGTGAAGGTTCCTATTCCTGTAGGTGTGAGGTTATTTGCTGAATAGTGTCCCAAGACACAAAAAGAGGAAGAGGACATGTCTCATGTTCCATATGCAACTGCAGTCAGTAGCTTGATGTATGCAATGGTCTGTACTAGATCAGACTTTGCACATGCAGTGGGAGTATTGAGCAGGTTTATGTTAAAACTAGGGAAGGAGCACTGGACAATAGTGAAGCAAGTTTTATTTGGGTGGCACTAGTGATTATGGTTTGTGCTACCAAGGAATACCAGGATTGGACAGAGTGTTGGATATTCATGGCTTTGTTGATGCAGACTGGGCTAGAGATTTGGATTAGAGAATATCTACAGGTGGGTATGTGTTTAACCTATTTGGAGGTGCAGTCAGTTGGATGAGTAAGAAACAATCTGTAGTGGCACTATCAACTACAGAGGAAGAATACATGGTAGCCACTCATGCAAGCAAGGAAGTAGTTTGGTTGAAGAGATTGTGTTCAGGTATGGGGTTAGCATAGGGAGATATAAGGATAGACTGTGACAGACAAAGAGCAATTTCCTTGGCAAAGAACACTGCATATCATTCAAAGATAAAGCACATTGATGTTCAGTATGACTTTATGAGGGATATGATAGAATACAAAATGTTGGTGCTGGTAAATGTGGACACTTTGAATTATACTGCAGATGCATTGAGAAAATATGTGAGCTCTGAGAAGTTCCCTTGGTGTAGAGAAACAATGGGTGTTGCAGGGCTGGATAAATAACTAACCTCTATTGTGACCCCCTATGGAAAGAAAACAAAAAGTGAGAGAATGTTGGGTTGTTTTATATTCTTTCCATGACTAGCCCATGTAGTTAACCAAGGGGTTGGAGGGGGTGCAGAGCACCACCTTTCGTTGTGCCAATTGCATAGTGAGGGGTTTGAGGGGTGCAAGTAATGCCCCTCTATAGGGTCCGGGGTAGCACCCCAGAAAATTTTGTTTTTTGGACCCTATATTAGGTTGGGTGGACGTACCTATGCTTTTGTGCATATGTTTCACACATGGTTTTGGACACGATGGTTTTCGGTCCATGGTTTTGGACGTGATGGTTTTCGGTCCATGGTATGGGATGCTCTGGCATGTATAAATATGTATTGTAATATTGAAAGGAACATAATGAAAAATCAAGATGGTAGACCTGGTTTTTGGATCCAGGGGAAAATCTTTGTGTATATGTGTTTTATGTGTTATGTTCTCATATTGTTTATTTTCTGTGTTTTAGAATTTGTATGCAGATAATTTTTGTACAGGGTTAAAACCTACAGTGTTCTCAACCTCTTGTTGATATTTCATCATTCTTTCCCTGTCTCTTATTCTACTCAACTCTCTACCCATTTCTAACATATTTTCTTCCATATGGCCTACATCCTCTACACTTTTTGATTTAGCAATTTTCTTCCAAAGATGTGTCCTTTTTCTCTCCTTTTCAAGTTCAGAGAATAGAGGGATGGAAAATTTTTGTGGTATCACTCTCCCTCTCTCAATGAATCTGTAATAGGAGCTGAGGTTTGGATGTGGGCTAGGTTCATTCAGCTCTTGGGACTCTCCCTTTCCTATTTCTTGAGTATATGCTACCTATTTTCTTTCCCTTTTCCCTTGTAGTGCTTCCTTATCTTGTTTATGTAGTTTCCTGTATGTCTGTATTTTCTGTAGGAGATCTTTCAAATTTTGAAAAGGGGCAAAATGTTCTTTAACTTGTTCTGCTAAGGCTGAGATGGTGACAAGCCTCCTAAAATAGGTAATTGGTGACCTTGGGGAAGCTTGTTCCGATGTTCCTTCTTCACCTCTCTTTCCTAGAGGGACTAACTTGTTCTTTTAGTGATGTCTCTATGGAAATCTTGGTAGGGGTTTTAGGTCTCCCTTGTTTTATCCTAGTGCTCTTCCTTTTTCTGAAGTATAGGGAAGTCAGCCTCAACCTCTTTCCTTTCGATTTGATAGGTGTACTTAGATTAGTTAAGGAAACAAATGCCTCGTTCTCTATGGGCTCTAGAGACAACCTTCAGATTCCTTCTCTTCCTTGCTCTGTATTTCAATACTTGGCTCATCCTTTTGTACTTCTTCCCTGCTATATTTTTCATCCTTGTTTCATCTAGTTTTGCCTACCCTTATTCAGGCTCTTCTTCCTCTTCTTCATATTCCTCTTATTCATATTCCTCTTCTTCATGTTCTTCTTTTTCATGCTCTTCTCCTTTTTTATCACTAGAATTAGGGTCTCTATCATAATCAATTGCTTGATTTTCATCTTCTTCATTCATGTCTGCAAATGTTTACCACATAATAGGGATTCTCAAGTTGTTCAGGGCCTCTTCCAGTAGAGTTTGATCCATCCATGATGTGCTAGCTACTGATGCTTTCCTTTTTGTACCCTGATGCTCATTTCTATCATTGATTGTAGCAAAAATTTAGGCACACTATGTCTTCTATGAGGAGGTATCTCTTCTCCAAATCTCATCTCATGGAGGAGTCTAAATTGGTACCCATAGGCTATATTGAGTCTACCATCACAGGAAATATACTTGATGATGTGATAGCTTACTTCATTCCACGGATATGGAATTCTTTCCTCTCTAACCCCATTTTTATCTTCAATTGGTTCTTCTCCTTCCAAGAAAAAACTCTTATTGGCAAGAGTGTTGCTAGTTTTATCCTCTTTCCTCCATTTCAACCCTAGAGGGAGTGTAGTGATCCTGCTAATGATATCAAGGGTAATTGTTACTGACAAACCCCTCACTACAGTAGTGGCCCTGGCTCTAGCTATAGGTATGAGTGACATTGCAAATTCCATAGCTACATTAATGGAAAGGGTCCCCATTATATGAAGTAAATAAGTTGAAAATGGAGGGTGTTGAGGTTTCCCTGCAACACTATCTTAAATGACATGTTGTTGCAATTTCCCAGAATATGCAGAAGGACAAACTGCCTTTGAAGGAATAAACACAGTCCCTCCACAGTCTCCAAGGGAAGGAAACTTGAACAATCTCAAATTATCCTCACCTTGAATGCTCTCGTCATGATGATGCTTACCATGTCTAGACTTGTACTTGGTTTGATTGTTAACCAAATGTGATCGTTGTTGGTTGAGGTTGGGCTTGAACCAGGTCCATATTGTGCAACAAAAAAACCTTAAATCACTATCCATTTTGGCAATGACCTACAAGTGGATTGTTGTCTCACCTGAAGTGACTATGGGAGGATACATAACCATATTTCTTTAGCCTTCAGGGATAATGGCTAGGGAATTCTTACTCTATTTTCACTTAACACTTTATTCTTTACTTCGCAGTGCTAGATTATCTACTTAACGATGTCATTAACAACCATAAAGAAAACTGCATAGAAGTAAAATATAACCAAAATATTGAACAGAAAGAAAAAGATACACAATAATCGTACAACATCAAAATTGTACTTCTTATATTAATTCTTTGAAATAATGTACAATTCCTCGACCTATGCACCCAGCTGTAGGTGTCAACGTGCTCAAGTGCAAACATTAGGTCTCAAGGCACTCGGTTGCAGAGCCTTTCCTTCAAGAACCAAACACCAATTACAAATATGCTTTCTTATGTTCCTACCATTACTATCTTATTCATGACTTTGACTTACATATTTTCTCCTATATATACTAATTACATCAACGGGTATATCAAAATACCATGGTCCTCCTAAAAACAACCAATTATTGCCTCAACCCATTAAAAAACAAAGGGACTTTGACCCTCCCTGAAGCCACTAAGACATCGTGTAGTACATAGCTCTGTGTTACCGCACACTCTGTTCCCTAAAATGTGGATTTTTGACCCAAACTTGGCCCAAGTTGGGTTGCACCCAATAGGCCCCCAACACTCACATGTGACTTGTCCCAAGTCACTCTACTACATTTCCTGGAACCTTTATTGTGATATTGTTGTAGGCGACATTATACTATTATAATATCTATGTTTCCTGATTCTCTTCTCCACACACTTCTTCTAGTAGTTCCTTTGTCACTAGTCCTATAGTTTCTTGTAACACTACTACTTCCTTTTGTCGAAGATCGTTGAGATTCCCATCCACTTCCTGTGATATTTGGAGAGCCTCATCCTACCATGGTTGAGTTCTCTCTGTCAAAATTTTCTCTTTCCTTTTGAGTTCTCTTATCTATTTCTAAAGAGCCTTTCCTTCACTAGTTGTAGTGAGCTTCTGCAATACTGGAACGATCTGCGTTGTTTCTTGAATCTCCTCTACCAGCTTCTGCGATACTGGAATGATATTTTTTTTTTCCCGAATCTCCTCTACCTTCTTCTGCTTCTGTTGGATGTCCTCTTCTATCTTTTGTACGTTCATATATTCCTGTAGTTAAGTGAAAATCTCCAAGGTCTCATTCAATAATTTTCCACACTCTGCCACTGTCTTGAAGATACCTATCGTTGTAGACTTTAGGTTGATCTCCCTCTGTTCGTGCACTTTTGGTGGTGTGGCTGGGTGGAGCTTCATTTGCAACTGACTGATATTTATTTCATATTTGAACTACACATCTATGATCTTTTGCTTTGATTCCTTGATTGCATGGTCAATCTTTGTGACCTTATCTTCTACTGATTCTTCCTCGCATACATCCATGTCCGAAACTTCCCTACAAGTGGCTTCGAACACTTCTTTCAATCTCTATTGTTGTAGCTCTACTTTATCCTTATTCTTGATGGTTTGGTTGAGTTGAACATTCATAAACACAACACACTCTTGTTCTACGTGAATATTTAACTACAAGGTCTGTTATTCGTGCTCCTTTAGCTCATTCATGATGCCTTGGTGCACATCATGTTTTATTGGAATGGGTAGCGCTGTAATGTTCATATTGACATGATCCTAACCTTTTTCCTACTACTTACCTCAGCAGAGTCAAACTAAAGAACCTTCACAAGTATCTGCATTATCCTCATCCCAAATTTCATCTCTATTAGTCTTTCTAGTTGGAGTCCTTGCCCTGTCTACGCTAGTTGTCTAGATGTTTGTGCCAATATTTTCAATTATGCAAGACTTTGCTCGACACTTTTCACGAGTGCATTAGAGCAATCCTCTATTTTGTTCCATGACTCCACTTTGACTTCTTAATTTTTCTCTCCAATTTCATCGAGGTCCCGATTAGTAAGGACCAGTGGAATTGCACCCTTGGATTTATCTTCTTTTTGCTTTTTTTTTTCTCCTTGGTGAAGTTCTAGTCTGAATCTTCCTCTTTCCATCCTCTATTATTTTCAGTGACTCCATTGTGACTTCTTGAATTTTCTCCCCAATTTCATCTAGGTCCCCATCAGTAAGGACCAGTGGCATTGCACCCTTGGATTTATTTTCTTTCTATTTCTTTCTGCTCCTCAGTGAATTTCCACTTTGCATCTTCCTCTTTCCCTTTTTGTCTTTGCTTGCTCCCTATCTTGCTCCTCAATGTGCTCCTACTCCTTTTATTTATCCTATTCATCCTTATCTTTATCCTTTCCACTTGGTTCCCCATGCTATGAAGTTTCCTTCTCTGTTTCACTATATCCTGCTCCTTTCTCCATCATAGCCATCCACTATGTGGGTCACTGTTATATTATTGTCATAAGATCATCTTGGGTGACTAAGTATTGTAAAGGATGTCATGTCTTCATTGTCTCATTTCAAGCCTGTATAGATCCTTTGAAAGTCTGCTTTGAACTTCACAATAGAAGTATATTGCTGGTACAAGCTTGGCGATAGTCTAGGATGTTGATTTACCAACATATGTAAATCCATGTGATACCAAGAAAAATAAAATATTTTATTCTCCTGTGCTCACAATATCTCCTTCGTAAATCAGAGTGAGGCATATCGTGTGACTTCACACATGTCTACTTCTATCAGAGGAAACTGCGAGTCCTCTGGTTCCTTCCATGCCAACAATGCTATGATTAGAATTAGTCATATGTAGTGAAAGCTCTTACCTTCCTCTTGAGCTTCTTGACAATATGTTAGGAATTCTCTACACAGATATCCAACCCAGTTGTACTAAACCCCATTTTTGCACTGTGTAGGTAAGGAAACAACTGTTGTGGGCAATTCATTGGCTCAACATTTTTGCATAATATTCCCAGCTAAAATATGCACGGTGAAGGATACTCCTTCATCATTGATCAAATTTATGTCTAGCCTCATGTTTTCTTGACCAAACCGAAATTCTCCTTCATGTTTTATGTTATCACTTTGTCCTGATCCTTATCCATGAACTTTTCAGCGAGGTCACTTCTTTGATATGATAACTTAATAATCTGTGACATTAGCATCTCGTCAATTAGGATCCTATTTGCCATCCAGAGGCATTGTTCATGCACCAGCACTAGCAATTGTCAAATGCAGGTTGTGTTAGGTGTACTTTTGCCGAAGTGCATCACATTCAACATGTTTAATAATCCTGATCGCTCCAACCCTTGTGCCCACTGATGTGGTTCCAATCTTTTTACTTTGCTCTTTGGGTAATGGACTTGCTTGAAGTACTTGATTTGTGTGAACTATGGGTATTTATTATGGTCTTTAAATTTGTAGTCTTCAAACTTCAACTGTGGGATTTTTCCTATCAATTCTCCCTCAAATGGTATTCTCTGGTATGAATGGTGTAAATCTGCCATACTTCACATCCTTTTGTCTTTGATTAGTTTTCGGTTGGGTTTCCTGGGTGGTAAATATGGCATCAGTAGGGATAGAATTGTTTCGCTCTTTATCTCCGTCTGTTATTGTTGTTCTTCTTCTTGGTTGTCTCTTACGAGTTGGGCTTCTGGCTGTGGTTCAATAAGCTTCTTAGGCTTCTTATTTTAGTTCTTCTTTTTTCTCTACTCCTAAGTCGGTTTCTTCCTTAGTGATATTCATCACATGAGGGGTGATATTGTGGGTGTACTAGATGGTGTTGTGGCTTCCACAATTCCCTATATATGTCTCTCTTCGAATATGCCAATGAACTCTTCAATGTTCATATAGTAGAACAAATTTTGCAATTTCTCAATACTTTGCGACTTTTGAGCATTCAGACAGCATAGTGCTAAAATGTTGGCAAGGTGTGGCCTTTTATAGTGCTCCTGCTCTTCTAACCCCATCATTATTGTAGGTCTTGCTCAAATTTTAGTTATTAACTGCATATCTATCCCTAGATCCTTGCCAAGTTGTCTCCATAAATGCAATTTTCTACTCCTCTAACGGTAAGTTTCCTTTTTAATGATCACATTTTCGGTGAACTTTGGTGCAACTTTCATTTTAGTGAACAATCCTTCTTGTGTCGTGGTTCTTACGAAGTTCAACATACTCTTGATTGTTGCGAAGTAACCTTCCTATGTTGAAGCTCTTTTCTGTAGCGTAGCTTATAGTGTAGTGCCCACTTTCAGCTCTAGGTGGCACTAAGACTCTCCTCCTTTCTCTTTAGAGCGAAGATACCATGGTAGGGTTGTCCCTATACAATTTCAACCTACTGCTATTCACCCTCCTTGGTATCAATTCTACGTTCAACTTCACCAACTAAATTGCACCTCCATCCATGATATTCTTGATGATATAGGGACCCAACCAATGCATCTTAAAATTTTCTAGGAACTTCATGAATTTATTATCATATAGAAGGAAAATATAACCTTCCTGGAATGCCTTTTGCTTGATATGTCAGTTGTGCCGAACTTTTTCTCTTTCTTTCTGTACATGTTGATGAAATCCTGCTACAAATTTTTCTTCCTCCAATGTGAGCAACTGCGCCATTCTTTCCTCCATTATGTCAGGGTTGATTATGTATGTAAAGGTTTCAATCCTTAAGCTTGGCACAATATATTCCATGGGAATCACAACTTCTTTCCCATAAACCAACCTGAAAGTTGTTTGGCTTGTCATCTTCCTACATGTGGTTCAATAAGCCATAACAGCACTAGAATTTTAATATCCCAGTCATCTATGTTCACATTGCACACTTTAGTGAGTGGATTTTCAAAAATATTATTAAAATCTTTGATTGTGCCATTTGCTCAAGGGTGATATGGGGTGCTCTTCTGATGATACACCTAGAATTCTTTAGTCAACGCCTCAATGGTATTATTCAGGAAATGTTCTCCTCGATCACTCATGAAGACCTTTGGACTGCCAAATTTGGACAAAATATACTCAAAAATGAACTTCACAACAATTTTTGCACTATAATCCTTTACTTCTTGTGCCTTAGCCCATCTTGCAAATAGTTAGTTATTTTTATTATATACCTCACACCAATTTTCTTCGCAGGTGGGTTGATAGGTCCAATGAAATCAATGGCCCATTTGTCGAAAGCCTGCAATGTCACCTGTGGTACTAATGGCATTTCATCCCTCCTTGATGGCTTCCCAGATCTCTGACATACATCACATGCATGAAAATACTCCTTTGCATCCTCGTGTAGTGTGGACCACCATAATCGTGCTTTTAAGACCTTCTGCGCAATAGTCTTGCATGCATAATATCCACCAGCTACGCCTCAATGAGCTTCTATAAAATAGTCTATCTTTCATGTTTGGGGAGATACTTGTACAATATTTCATCTGGTCGGATCTTATACAAATGTCCTGCAATCAACGAAAAATCACTTCTTTTACCACCAACTCCTTCATCTGTTGCGCAGTGTATTCCACAGGGGCCATTCATGTGGCCAAAAACTGAATAATGTCTATGAAGTGATCATTTAAAATCCTAATTGCAAACAATTATGTGTTGATAAGATTATCTTCAATGTTCATTGGTTTTTCCACTATTTCCAACCTTGACAGATGATCAGACCCGCATTCAACTTTCCTGGTTTAACAACAACTTCAAAATCATACTCCTGAAATAAGAAGAGACATCTAAAAATTTTCAAAAGTAGGACAGGTTTATTCACTAGATTTTTCAATGCATAATGATGTATGAACATCTTAAAATGTGATCCCAACAAATAATGTCTGAATTTATTCAATGCATATATACCATATCCAAGCCTTCTCTTTTTGTGGTAGCATAGTTCTTTTATGCTTTAGAAAACTTCCTGCTTGTTGCGCTAATACTACTCCCAAAGCTATGCAAGATGCATCTACATGAACATGAAACTCCTTCTTCCAGTTAAGAAAAAACAAGCTAGACATGGTTACCATCTTTTCCTTCAATATATCGAGACTTTTTTGGCATCATTCATTCCATTGAAAAGTCATGTCTTTATTCAATAGTTTCTCCATTATCACAATTATTTGCACATACCCCTTAACGAATTTTCTGTAATATCGAGTGTGTCCCAATTTGGTGCACAACTATATCACTATTTTTGGTGGAGGTAAGTTCACAATGATATCTATCTTCATGGGATTCACCATCAAACCCTACTTGCACATAGCACGCCCCATTAATATGCCAAAAGACACACAAAATATACATTTCTTTGAGTTCAATGATATCTGGTACTACCTACATGTGCCCAACATAAGAATTAAGCTCACAACGTGCTTTTTCAACAATCTAAATATTGTCCAATCATCAAAGTATACCTCCAGTAATTTGTGTATGTACTCCTTCAATGATGTGACCACAATTCTTGAAAATATAGCACGAGCATTCTTCAACCCAAAAGGAATCATTGTATACTGATCTGAACCCCACTCTGTTGCAAATGTGGTCTTATTCCTATCCTCTGGTGTAAGCCTAATTTGATGATAGCCAAGAAATCCATCTGTGAATGAGTAGGCCTCTTATCCTGCTACATTATCCAACACTTCATCTGTAAATGGTGTAGGGAAGGGATCATGCATGCATGCATCATTTAATTTCCTCAGATCCACACAAATCTTAATTTCTTCCTTGGTCTTCTTTTCTTGGACCACCATAGGACTTACCCACTTTTATTCCTGCATAGGTTCAATGATCCCTGATGTTATCATTTTATCTAACTCTTCTTTCACCTTTTCCTTATATTTTTGGTTCAATCTGTACGATCCTTGCTTGACAAGTTTTGCATTAGGTTTAAGGGGAATCATCATAACTCTCAGATTCCCTAATATGCCCTTCATTTTAGAAACATTTGTAGGGAATAACTCTTGGTATTCATGTAGTAGATTTGTAACTTTACTAACAGTGTAATTGTCCTAGTACTCTCCAATAATTGGGAATTTCAGTTGCTCCTCTGATCCTATATTCACCTTCTTAGTTTCTATTGGCTTCGATATATATGGTATTTTTGGCTTAGGTCCAGTGACTTTGTGGTGCCCTTCTAATTATGATATATCAATATTGCATAAATCTTCTTCTTCTTTTGCAATAATGTTATAGCATTTTAGTGCATACTCTAGCTACGTAGTCTAATCTGGTTGTTGCCATGTCAACGGTCACATCCCCAAAGATATTTTCTCTGACTATTTGAAGAGTTGATTCTATGCACATGAAATCATCTTCAAAACTGAATGTTAATATAAATCCATCAACCAAATCTATCCAATTTACAGTACCATGGCATAGTTCTGTTTCGAGGTACTAGTACATAGGAATTGTCTCTTATGTGTGGATAAATGTGTGTACCCATTCCTCCTACGGAACTTCATCCCATACTGTAGTGCATCAATGAATATGATCCCTAGGGTCAGATTTACCATCATATTTCACCTCTATTTCTGTATCTACTGGCTCAAACCTGATCCACATTAATCTTTGACACTCCTTCCAATCTTATATATTTCTTTTATGTGCACCTGACCATCTAGCAGGGGTATATCTTAGGGCTACATCCAAAGCTAACAAACTTTGTTCTTCTGGTATTTTTATTTCATATTCATCAAGTAAAGTTATTACATCACCTAAACCATCATAGTAGGTGTTAACACCCAGGCTGTTCCCTTTGACTCTAAGGGAATACGGCCGGGGTAACCACTAACCAGTCTTTGGATTACAGC
>APFE030017694.1:5513-22058 GCA_000404065.3 Pinus taeda
TGGATTTATCCTATCACAAGATAAGCTACTTGTTTGGTTTTGTAGTCTTCGAGAGTTAATTACTCTCCTACTCCAAGACACTAGCCTGATCTATATTGGTGCTTCAGAGCCCTAGTAAAAGAAAAGTTACTAAGTTGACTTTACTTTAAGCGTTAATTTTATGGCTTTCCTTTAAGACAAACGGTAGTGGAGATGAAACTGATGGTGTGTAGACTCGACTCAAATCCACTAAAAAGATGCACCTAGGATGATTTACACTACTTTTCTTTTTCAATGAATTCCTTAGCTAAGAGAGTTGGAGAATGCAAAATTTTGATAAAAGCAACTTTCTTAACAGACAATCAAAGAAACAATCTCTTTATCTTTTCCAAGCATACAACACATGACCACTCATTACTTGCACGAAAATTCCTTTCTCTTTCAAAAACTTCAAATGCTACTTAAAACAAACTTTGCAAAGGAGATGTTTTTTGTATTTTTCCTATTTAATAAAGCATATAAAACTATTTTAACAAAAGCAATTTCAAAATTTCTAAAAATCTATGAAAAACTCACTCAAAAGCAAATCAAAAGGAAATTTATCTAAAAGAAAATCTAAAGAGGCAAAAGCCTACTAAGATGATTCCAGGTTGTTTTACTCGGTAATAATCAAACCAAGGACCAGTTCATGCAGAATCATAAACCAGTCAAAAACAAAAATCAAACTCTTTTGTTCTTTTCTTAAGAATGAAATTCACAACTTCAATCAACAAGCTATTTTGAAATTCCGCAAAGAGACAACACAAAGGTAGGTTGCTCACACAAGTAGACTTTACGACAGGTCCGACTCCTAAGAAGGCTGACAAAACTAGAGAGATCCAAGGTTTCACAACTTCTAAAGTCAAAGTCACTATAGGACCAATGCAAAAATCAAACCCTAGGGCTAGAACTTCTATGAATTTCACTAAAACTCTTGATGCTAACGAAACACATTCAGGTGAAGATCTCTGATAGATAAATAGTGGATCTGGGCAGTAAAAACTAATTAAAGACAAAATCTAAGAGGAAAAATGGAAAACATGGAATTTTCTCAATTTTTGACAGGGTACGCAGGCAGCTTGTTTGCACAGGTGCGTGCATGCTCTGTGTATAAAGCTGCAGTGCGTACAGGTACGCACTGTGCTCAACTCAGAGGGTGCGTACTACTGGAAAAACCAAGAAAAGCTAAAATCTAACTTAACCCTAAGCTAGCCCACCCAAATACACAGTCAAATAGCCAAAAACCAAAAAATAAATGACTCTTTTCAGATCAAAGTGTCACACAAAGGAAAAATCAATCACATTAATGGAGTCCCCAGTGGATTCGCCAATTTGTCATGCGGAAAGAGTTAATCTTGCAGACAAAACCAACCTCCTAGAAGCTTAAGACTTTCTAGTGACAAACAAGACAATTAAGAACAATCCTTCTCTAAACATGCATTTACCATACAAGAAATCAAGTGTTTAGATCCTACCTGTAGTCCAACGCTGTTGTAGTAGTCCAGCCTCGTTGATCCGGATGAGCTCCTCCTTCACTTCGAAACCTGCATTCACTAACAATCAAACGATTAAATAGCACCTGAATATATCATAAAATAAAACATATTTAACATACAGACCAAGGAGTATATGAAACAACTCATTAATAACAAATTGTTGAGAAGAATGGACTTATTTGTATTAATAGGAAACAAAAGAAACCATTACAACCTGAGCCTTGGTGTTGTGCAAGTTCCTCCCAGGGTCCAGCAAGAGTTGTCCTCTACTTTGACAAGCTCACCCACTTCCAAATGAAACAAGAAAGGATGGTAATCTCTCCTCACAAGCTTCTACAAGGAAGTCCTAATTCCAGCAGCATCTACCCTTTGGAATGTTCAGCTTTCAACCTCCCCTCCTTCGGCCCAATGCCTGTATTTATAGTGTTCTAGAGGAAGTTAGAGGTGCACCATCAATGGGATAAGCCCCTCTTTTGGATGGGGTAGCTCCTCTCTTGATGGGATAAGTTCCTCTTTCTTAGGGATACATGAACCATCTGGAGGCGCTCAATACACGTCAAACAATCTTCTAGAATGCTCTAGAAATGACCACAAGTAACTTTTTTAAGATGAAACTCGCGCCTTTTGACTTTTACAGGAGTACGCACCCATCCCTTGACTTACAGAGCGTACAAGTACGCAGGTACAATGAGCCTGGGATGCGTACACGCAGGCAAGGTAGAGAGAACCTGCGTACCCAGAGATAAACATGTTTTTTAATGACTTTCTCTCTTTCTTGAAGTTTGACATGGAGAGCAGAGGTATAAGGCTTGACAAGGAGGATAGTATGACTGTTGATGGAGCCATACTAACTGCAGATAGTCATGGTGACAAATTTTAGTGTAACAGTCATCTATCATTTTTTTTCATATTATATCATGTCTTGTCATGTTTCCCATTGCTTTTGGTCATTGTATATAAATAAGACCTTATGTAAGAGTGTGTATATGTCCTTAAAGGACTATGTGGAAAAATGAATAAGGAATGTGACAACTACAACGCCTGGCCATCTATTAGTTATCCTTGTTTGTTTAGGAAGGTTCCATAGGTCAAGTAAGGTCTAGATGGAAAATACGATACATTTAAGAAGAGAACCTTGAGTGAACCTATGACACTGGAATCTATTCTAACATACCCACTCCTCAACTTGGTGTTAAATTTACTTGGTATTTTACATGCTTATTCAATAAAGTAGAGAAGGACAAGGGGAAAATCTATATCGAGTATACCTATGCGAGAGGTAAATATAATTGTATTTGAAGGAATAACCTCTTATGTTCTCAATAAGTCGGTATCCCACATCTTCCCCATTGAAATGACAAGTGCCAAGGCACAGTTTATATATATTATATATATATATATATATATATATATATATATATATTATATATATATATATATATATAAGAAGAGAAAGGATTCCTACACAGGGA
This sequence comes from Pinus taeda, assembly GCA_000404065.3. NCBI lineage: Eukaryota > Viridiplantae > Streptophyta > Pinopsida > Pinales > Pinaceae > Pinus > Pinus taeda. The sequence goes on from APFE030017694.1 coordinate 8,500, forward strand.
GGTGAAGCAAGTAACTTTGCCGGGGTACCGAACAAGCCTATTAGCAGCGCAGTAATGCTTTTGCTCCTGCAATGACTCCACCGAGTTACTAAATAGGCATTTTGGTAGCATAGCAAGAGTGGAGATGAAATATTCTACTCTGAACATTTTAAACTTGCAATTATATATTACCCTTTCCTAGATTAAAACAATTCTGATATAGCATAACCTTTTGTGTGTTAGACCAAGGGAAGGAATGGTGGGATCTGTGCATATAACCGAGTTAAGTAGGGAATCATAGGAAATATGACCAACGAAACAATACTCCCTGAAGGGTTAAACCTTTACTGAAAGCTATTCTTCTATGGAGAAGTTGAATTTTACACAATGTGTCGCCAAGTATTGTTGTTGTTACAACACCTTCCGACATTTTGCTACATTTGAATGTTGTAGCCTACCTATCACCATACCAAGAGTCGCTTTTGGTATTAAAGTGTTTTCTCATGTTAATATATATTTTTCAAGTATCCTTATGTCATCGGGTCATTAAGAACATCTATACTACACTTCATGGTCTTAGTACCCTTTCCAGTCATAAAACGACACTTTTGGTCGCAATTGCAGACATGTTGTTTGTCATACTTGGAGAGTGTTTGTAAGTTTTCATTTTGATTTATAATTCTCACTATTGGGTCATGTATAAGTTTTACTGATGGGATGGTATGGGTCATACTTTATTTTACTCCTAACTCATTGTGTTTTCCTATGTTTCATCCTCCAAACTTAGACATTTTCTCGACTTCGCAAGTTTTCCCACTAGGCTAGTGAAAGCACACTGTGCACTTTCAAGGCTTATTCAAAACCCTTCATCCACTAACACTGTGCCCTATTCCCAAGCTTATCTTTCTCTCTATCCTAGGTGCAAAGCATATTCCCAAGGCTCAGTCCATCCTTATTCTTCCAAATTGCACAAGACTTTCCCTCTCTCACAATTGAGCACATAAAACACCAATGGTAGATAGTGAAGCTTCCCTTGAGAATTTTCAACATTCACTACATTCTCCTTTTAGCTAAAGCATTCCAAGTTAGCGCATAGTACATCAAAAATCAATAGTGGGTTTCCTTGTTCCTAGTGACTACACCCTATGCCCTCCAATGGGCCTTCTCTTCCAGCAAAGAGAAAAAATCACTCTTAGTGATCAACAAAAAGCCCCTTATCTCCTGGAACTGTACCCTGCATCTATAAGCTCCCCCTGTTAGAGAATCTAGGGAAAATTAGTGATGTGATGATTCTCCAAGACTTGATAACAATTTGTGAAGTCTTTTTACTTTTCTTAGTTAGCATATGATTCTTCTTATTTTCAATAATGCATATGTGTGTGTTTCATAAAAATTTTACCAAAAACAAAATAATAAGAACACAAATTTGGCTCTCTGCTAGGGACAAACCTTCTCCACTCTTGAGAGGGAAACCCTTTGTAATTTTTCTCTTATTGAAGCTTCTTATTTGAACAACTGCCAAAACCTTGAGCCTTGAATAAGATGTCCTCCAAGCATGAGTCAAATCCTTCCTCTTTCTGCACTGCCACTTCCAACACATCTTCTGGCGCTTCTTTCAACACTTTGTCTTCCATCACTTTATCTTCTAGGTTAAGAAACCCTAGAATATTAGGGCTTCCCTTATTTGCTATAAGGAGATATTTCTTCACCTTTATTTGGATACCTTGTGGACCTTAATACACAAATGAAGGACGCTTCTTATGCGGCTGCTCTAAATAGCAATCAAACCCTTCCAACACCTCGCACATGTGACTGTGTCTAAACCTACAAGCAACCCTTTTCTTCTTCATATTTGTCCCTCCTTCCTTCTCTTGTGAGCGCACATTAAACACTGGAATATGAGACTTTTGTTGACCTATTTGTTAGCCCAAACCATAAAAAAATACCACTACAACCTTGTTGTTGTTCTGGCCGAAGGCCTATCCTCAAATTCTTCACACGTGTGGCTATAGCAGCTTCAGATTTCACCTTTTTTCCTTATCTATTTTGTTTCCTTCCTACTATGTCCTTGTATCCCTCTTTCTCACCTTCTTCTTCATCTTACTTGGTCCTCCTTGCTTGTAGATTTTAGAGACATGATTGTGCATCTAAATGAGGAGTGGAAAACCTCTATTTATAGAGGCCTATCCCTCCTCCTTGAAGACGTATTGACTATCCCTAAAGCCAACTTGCAGTTGCATTATATTTTAATATGTATTCATTGTTTTTGTTGCTTGTAGACTTCATTGCCGCTAGGCAAGGATTTGACCATGCTTGGAGTTATTTCCTTGACCTTGTATGATGAATTACATGATGTAACATGCCCTCAAAGAGTCTTTTCATAATTACATTTTGAATTTGACTCTCTAGAATCACTTCAAAATGTGCTTAACCTATTCTCAGTGACCAAGAAACTCATTGACAAGTAATAAAAATAATTTCTATTTTCTTGAATAAGTACAAATATCAAAATTACATTTATGAAGACCGAACCTAGTTACATTTTCTCCAACAATCCCTCTTAACTAGGGAGGTATTCATACAACATTACATTTCAATCTTGAAGAATTCACATAAGAGAAACTAGATTAGCAATCCATCTGTTATAGCATCATATTCATCAACATTGTCATAGTGCAAGGCCTTGACTAATATCTCCATATCTTTATGATATCATGAGCCATAATGCTGGCGAGACCAATGATTTATAGATACCTTCATCATTGTCACTCAAGGTAAATACCTACATGAGTGTTCTTGAGCATGACCTTCTAGAACTATTCTTATCTTGGGCTCCTAGCCCTCAATGAATATCCGTCCTCTTGCTTACTCTTGTCTTTGATGCCCTACACATCCTCAAAGAGTATCAGATGCCAAATGATTACCTAATCCTCCCATTATTTCATCCCAAATGAAGAAAATAATGTTGTGTTTACATTTCCATTCATGGCCTTCATCTAGACTTACAACTATTATGACCCATGACATGGAAAACACAATAGTCACTCCTTTGTAATTAGGGGTGATTCAAAACTTCCTTTTGATTAGGACTTGTCAGAGCTCCCCCTTAAATGGGGACTCTTTCCTTAATCAACAACTTCTTCTTCATGGGTCCTTCAACTGCATGATCTCCTTCCTTTCTTGATGTCATGAAGTCTTCAATCAAACTTCTTCTCGGTAAGGCACCATCCATCCATCACTTTCCTGTTTCGTTAGTCATGTCATTTCTTCATGGAAAGTGACTATAAAGTTCTTCTATTCATCTTTATTACTCATTTTTCATCTTGTCCATGATTTGGAATGCTCTCCTCATGGATGCTCCATCATACTTGCTAGGTTATATACTTTGACCTAGTATCCCATCATGACTTCATCCTGTTATTGCTTCAACATTGTTTTTCCTTTTGTTGGATGGCTTTTTCATTATGACATCTTCATAGAGTAGAATCAATTATCTGCACCTTTTATATCTCCAAGGCCTTCATAAGTGTCAAGGGTCCTTTCTTCCTTCATCAGAGTTATCCTGCCTTCTTTAAGAAGATATATTTCAAGGAATTTTGTCAGATAATGATTCTTGGTGATCATGATGTTCTTCACATGCTTGATCTCTTTCTTCATTTGCTTCTTCATAGATAGATCATTTAACCACCTAATGCTTCTTATGGAAGCATTCCTTCATCACTTGCTTTCTGGACTTGTCAACATTTCTTCCTGCTTCTTATTCACCAATCTTATGATCCTTATGTGAGCATTCTCTTTTGTTGACCTTCATTACATCATGGTACATGCCTTCAAGCATGTTCTTGGTGAAAGAGATCCTTTCATGCTTGATCATGTTATAGAACTATATCCATGACTCAATAATATACAAATGACGATATTACTTAAAAATAAATGCGTACATACCTCATCTTGATCATTCTTTGGTGTATCCCTTCTTTCTTCATCTTAGCCTACCTACATATCATCCCTTTTATTGAATCCCATGAGTGGGATTCCCAATGAGACATCTGTCTTGGTTCGCAAACCTTCTCTTCAATATTTCATCATAGGATCTTAAAGATCCTTGCCTTGAAAATCTTTCCTACTTTTGATGATTTAGGTCTTATAAGTTTCTTATCATGATCTAGTTTTCTTTTATCATATATGAGGTCCTATTCTAGGTATGTTCCTTCTACATGAATGTCTTTGAGATATATTTGCCATTCTCCCATATTCTAGAAGATATTCCTACTTATGAATTTTTGTTCTTCTCATAAATGCTACATCTAAATGAGTGTCTAGAACTCCATGTACATCATGTTGCTAGATCCTAGAGGGTGATTCTAGCCATGCAATTTAGGTTATTCCTACATGCTCTTACTCTGCTCAAAACTTTGAAATAAGTCTAGAAGAAAAGAGTTTGACCTAGTCATAGTGAAGATCTGGAGGCTCTTCCTTCTTTTTCTTCTTTTCTTCCTCTTCCACCTCTTGAGTAATATGAGCTTCTTATCTCTTTCTCTTGTTGTTGTTGTACATCTTAAGCTTGGGGAAATTCCTTTTGTAGTGTCCATATTCTTGGCATCCAAAACATTAGATCTTGGACAATTATTTTTTGTTTGTTCTTCGTGGACCAAACTTGCCAAATTTACCCTTTCTTTTGGCCATGGTAGCAAGTTGTTGCTACTTTTACCCCACATCTTATTTTGCCTTAAGTCTAGTCTCCTCTGTTCTTCATAGAGACCACATATCACTGAGAGTGATTTCTTCCTTCATGGCATAAATTCTTGATGTAAAGTTTCCCCACTCCTCAGGTAGAGCATTGAGTACAACAATTGTCATCTCTCTATCAGACATGACTTCCCTAAGCTCTTGAATTTGATCTCTCATCTCAATGATTTTCATGAAGTAAGGAGCTATTCCTTCCTTTTTTATCCTTATCTTGTGTTAGCACTAAAATATACCTTAGGCTGAAATAAGGTGAGACTCAAGGCCATATCAAACCACGCTCAGCCTCATAGCTAGCCCTACAAGGACAGGAGAGGGCTCTCTCCGGGTAAAACTCGGAAAACGATAATCAAATAGGCTCGAGATGACCGAATTGATGACTAATTTTAGGCTAGGTATGAAGTAAAAAGAGTTTAGAATTGATTTTTAAAGATTTTTTTGAATTCAAGGGAAAGGAAATTTGGATGCGGGGATGAGGCACAGCTTTTGCAGAGGTCTACTTGGGGCAAGATAGGCAATTGTTTTGATGCCTTAAAGCAAGTGAGATGGGTATATCAGACTGGTGAGGAGATAAGGAGAGTAAGGGAGTCTCAAGGATTCTCCTTAAACTGAAGAAAACATAGAAAATTAAACAAATTTAAAGGCAAAGCATAGCAAGTTAATGGATTCTACCTTAACACTTCATTTGTTTAATTACAGAAGATTCAATAGAGAAAATGATACACATACAAAACTTACAAGTACTGAGAGAAACACACCATTAACACATAAAGCCACATGGATCCCAAATAGTGCTGCAAAACCCTGGTCTTTCCTCTGCCAAAATGCAGATAAGATATGTACAATATAGTCTCAAGCTATTCCCAAGAGTCCAACCCTGAAAATGACTAAGAAAATACATAATACAGGCAAGCCAACTCATTCCCTTGCCTCTAGGGGTCGAGATCATCATCCTAGGAGCTGTTTTTGTAGGTTTTAACCCCGTACAGAAATTACCTGCATACGAATTCTAAATCACAGGAAAAATAAAAATGCGAGAGCATAACACATAAAACACATATACACAGAGATTTCCCACTGGATCTCAAGACCAAGACTACCAGCTTGATTTTTCATTATATTCCTTTCAATGTTACAATACATATTTATACATGCCGAAGCATCCAATACCATGGACCGAAAACCATCGAGTCCAAAACTGTGGACCGAAACCATAGGTAGGTTCGCCCAACCTAATATAGGGTCCAAAAAAAATTTTCTCGGGGCGCTGCCCCGAACCCCGTAGAGGGGGGCTACCCGCCCCCCCGCTACGCAATCGGCGTGGCGAAGGGGGGGCTCCGCGCCCCCTCTAACCCCCCGGTTCACTACGTAGGTTAGTCGTGGAAAGAATATAACACAACCCAACAATCTCCCACTTGTTGTTTTCTTTCCACAGGGGGCCACAGGAGAGCTTAGTCATTTTTCCAGCCCTGAAACACCCATTGTTTCTCTACACCAAGAGAACTTCTCAGAGCTCACAGATTTTGTCAATGCATCTGCAGTATTCTTCAAAGTGTCCACCTTTACCAGCAACACCTTTTTGTCTTATCATATCCCTCACAAAGTGATACTGAACATCAATGTGCTTTGTCTTTGAATGATAAGCAGGGTTCTTTGCCAAGAAAATTGTACTTTGGCTGTCACAGTCTATCCTTATAGGCTCCCTGTACTAACCCCATACTTGAACACAATATTTCAACCAAACTGATTCCTTGCTTGCATGAGTTAGCTGCCATGTGTATTCTACCTTCTTTTGTAGTTGATTAGTGCCACTACAGATTGTTTCTTACTCATCTAACTGACTGCTCCTCCAAATAGGTTAAACACATACCCACTTGTAGATCTTCTCTGATCTAGATCTCCAGCCCAGTCTGCATCAACAAACCATGAATATCCAACACTCTGTCCAATCCTGGTCTTCCTTGGTAGCACAAACCATAATCACTAGTGCCACGCAAATACCTGAAAACCCGCTTCACTGCTGTCCAGTGCTCCTTCCCTGGTTTTGACATAACCTGCTCAATACTCCCACTGCATGTGCAATGTCTGGTCTAGTACAGACCATGGCATAGATCAAGCTACCGACTGCACTTGCATATGGAACACGGGACATGTCCTCTTCCTCTTCTTGTGTCCCCTTGGACAAGTGGTTCAGCAGATAACCTCACACTACAGGAATAAGAACTCTTCCACCGGGTTTACTATCCTGCATATTAAACCTCTGTCACTATTGTCTCGACATACTTCCTCTGGTTTAACTAGAGCTTCCTCTTTGCCCGATCTCTTTTAATTTCCATTCCCAAATATAGTTTGCAGCACCGAGATCTTTCATGTCGAATTTGGAGGACAATTGGGTCTTCAAATCCTGGATAATTTCTTTGTCATTTCCAACCAACAACATATCATCCACATACAAGACCAGATAAATAACACGGTCACCAATTATTTAAAATACACACAATGATCTGCTTTGCTTCTGGTGAAGCCAAGTCCCCGTATAAATGTATCAAATTTCTGATACCACATCCTTGGTGACTGTTTTAACCCATACAAGGACTTCTTTAACTTGCATACCATTTCTTTCTTACCCTTCACTGCCAAAGCCTTCAGGTTTCTTCATGGATTTCCTCTTCCAATCCCCGTGAAGAAATGTTGTCTTCACATCCATCTATTCTACCTCAAAATCAAAAGCAGCAACAACAGATAAAAGTAATCTAATAGAAGTTACCTTGGCAACAGGAGAAAAAATATCACCAAAAATCAATTCCCGGCACCTGGGAATAACCTTTTGCTACCAACCGAGCTTTGTATTTCTCCACCTTCCCTTCTGCATTTGTCTTCTTCTTGAACACCCATTTGCTGCCAATGGGTTTCCTTTCAGCCGGCAACTCCACCAGATCCCAAGCCTCATTTTTGTGCAAAGATGCCATTTCATCAACCATGGCCTCTTTCCAGAGTTTTCCATCCTCTGAATCCACTGCTTCCTTCACAGTTCTCGGATCATCATCAGTAACAGACAAGCAAAGTTTGAACAGAAAGCAGATGGACTATACCTTTCTGACTGCCTTCTTTCTCGAGCTGATCTTCTCACAGCCGGAGTTTGTGGCTCTTCATCTTTTGATTCCTCCTCTGCTGTAGAGTCTGATTCTTCCTCCTTTAGCTCAAACTCTATCTTCCTAGGTTCCTTTGGTTGGACTTCATGTTTAATAACATCTTTCACCTCTCTGAACACCACATCTCGGTTGTACACAAGCTTCCTTGTTACTGGGTCCCAAAGCTTATAACCCTTCAAGCCATCCTTATACCCAATAAAGATGCACTTTTCAGATTTACTATCCAACTTGGTTCGTTTCTCCTTTGGAACATGTACATATGCATCACATCCAAATACCTTGAGATGTGAAAGAGAGGGTTTCTTACCAGTCCATACTTCTTGTGGTTTCTTATCCTCCAACGCTGATGAAGGTGTGTTAGGCCCCTATACTACTAGTGTAACCCCTTATTGTTATTAGTACAACCCCCTTATTATTTTGATGTACCCATGTAGTGCCCATATTGTTACTATTGTGCCCCATAGAAGCCCACTATTGTATTATTGTGCCCTTACATTATTATTGTTATGTAGGCTATGATTATGTTATGACCCCTTAGACTCCTATATATAGAGAGGAGTTCTTTTCATTTGAATCATCGAATAATTGTTCATTTATGTAATGTAAAGGAGGTTGCCCCCTCGAAGAGGCTGAATTCTAAGGCGTTGATCTATCTTTTCTATCTTTTCCTGAGCCGGTTTCATAACACTATACTGGTTATGTCCAACAACCTTATCAAAGTTACCAACATCAGATACATTATGTTGGTATGCAAAGACCTACTGGAGGCGATTCCATCTTATCATGGGTATGCTTCACCTAATCTGAATCAACAGTTTCCTTTTGTAGCAACTATAGAATTACCAGATTTGAACTCGCTGACGAATGATCCAATTGCATATGCCCCTTGGTGGCTAGCGATTCCTCATAAACTTCCCTCTGATATTCCTAAATTCAATGGAAATCTAGGTGAAGATCCATCGAATCACGTGATGACTTTTCATTTGTGGTGTTCATCTAACACCCTGAATGATGATTCGATTATGCTTTTCCTTTCTTAGAGAATGCTCACTGGTCCGACAGCGAAATGGTATATTGAATTACCTAAAGCTTTGTTTGATAACTTCAGCACCCTTGTCACTACTTTTCTAACCCACTTTTAGCTACCCATTAGGTACAAAATGGGAACAGAACTCCTTACCAACTTTAAACAAACCATGACCACTCACATATCTGATCATATTCATGACTGGTGACGTTGTCGTTGAACGGTAAAGACATATGTTCCTGATTAGCTTTTAGCTGAGTGGTTTATTAAGTCCTTGTTGCCATCTATCACTGAGGACGTGGCAAAAGGAGGAGTTGTCACTGAAGAGCAAGTCATTACTCGTGCCCAATATTTAGACTTGATCTATACTTAGTCTAGCACACTCTACGAAAAAATTCGTGATGCTCCCAAACCAAAATTTTCCATTCCACCCCCTCCTAAATCGAATAGGGAATCTCATGCTCGTGATGGCGTGATCAGTGCCTCAAGCATGAAAACCATAAGGGCTCCATCTAGTAAAACTCTTTTTGTTTCTAGTCAGAATGCAAATGGCAAACCTCTTTCCTTGGAGATTAATGCAGTGTCATCTGACAAGGGCAAGAATCCAAGGCAACTATGGGGCAAGAAGAAAGGGAAAAATAATAAGAAGAAACAAGAGAATTCAACTCCTGACAAATCTTTTGAGAACCTTGCTGGGCCAAAGAAACCTTGCTAGGAAAAGAGAATTATACAAGAGATTGTCCACATCGAGCTGAGGTTGCAAAACTTTTAAAGGCTTCAAGTACCTCAGCAATGTTGACTGATCCATTTCCAAACCCAGAAATTAATCTGGTTGCTATCGATAATGCTTCCACATCCCAAGTGCTTATGCTATCCATCTCAAAAAGGAAAAATGATGCTTTTATATTGACAAGGAACAAAGATTATGGGAATCCACAGTCATCAAACAACCACGTTACAGATCAACCTAGTGGTTTGACAATGACTTCACCAGAAGTTGTTCCACCCATTATTCCTGAATTAACCATAAATTCGCCAAAGGGAGTCATACATAAATCAAAATTTAATCCTCGTGCTTGAGCTAATCAGAATTATAATATAGTGGAAGATCTAGCTCAATTGCCATCCGCCATGTCGACACTTGAGGTATTACAAAATTGTCCCTCCCAAAAGCAGGCTTTGTTATCAACAATAGGTGGGATTGATCCAGTAGATTCAAATCTGGTAGCCTTTAATCATAAAGGATATACACCTCAGTTACCATCCCGAATCACTTTCCTTATACAGGTAAAAGCCCCTAATAAAAATGTTCATCGAACCATCATCAATGAGGGGGCATCTACCTATATTATGTCAATGAGTTGCTAGAAAACTCTTGGTTCACCACTCCTGTCACGATCATCAACAATGTTAAAAGTGTTTGATGGAATAACATAGACTCCATATGGGATTTTAAGTAACTTTCAAGTCGAACTGGGGGGCAAGATAGTAGAGATTGAAGTTGAGGTCATTGATGGAAACCTTGATTACAATATCTTACTGGGAAGACCCTGGATTTATGCTATGGCTGTTGTCATGTCTACATATTTTAGAAATATTTCATTTCCCTTCCAAGGTGGAATTATAGTCGTTGACCAACTAGCCTTTTTTCCTAACAGTTCGCAAGCTACTGGAAACATTCCATTGATCCATGGAAGTTCACAATCGCTTCAAAATGTCGAAGTAGGTCTCCTAAAAGACCCTTCCTTAATGGGTACTTTTGTCCTCCCACCTCCATTTAGTCTTGCGAAAGTGGCCACAGTGGAAACCTATCATATGATATCTCCTACAACATCTGAGATAAATAAGAACTCTGACCATTTTGATAGTGCAGATTACCATGAGGTGTTGCCACCAAGCCCCATAGAATCTTTGTAGAAATCAATTTTTTGGGCCTAGGCAGCAAACCCAAATCAACACTCAACGAGTGTTTGGATAGATAGGTCTTTAGACTATGGTACCTCTTTCGATCTTTGGTCTCATATACATTCTACAGATGAAGGAATAATCCAATCAATAATGATAGGAGAGACGTCGTGGGAAGATTACCACCATCGTTCCCACCTTCAAGATAACAATGAAGATTATTTAAGTGACCTTAATCATCCTTTAGTTTTTTATTTTTTATTAAATACTGTAAATACAGTGGATTCTGAGAAAAAATTTTCCAACATTGAAGAAACTATCACCATTAATATTTCAACCAAACCTAATGTTGTAGAAAATGTCACGTTGGCAAATCTTGTCTTCCATCAGAACTAGAGATTTACTGTGCTCTCTTTCATGAATTCAGAGATGTCTTTGCATGGTCATATGAGGAAATGCTAGGCATTGACTTGAGAATTGTTGAACATGAAATCAAGATGCATCCAGATGTCAAACCAGTATGACAATGGCTTCAACCTATCCATCTGAAGAAAGCCACTACCATTAAAGAAGAAGTAGAAAATCTCTTGCATGCTAGTTTCATTTACCCTATTCCTCTCACTGATTGGGTATCAAATATTATTCTTATAATGAAAAAACAAGGAACAATTAGAGTGTGCATCGATTATAGGGATGTAAATCAAGCATGTCCAAAGGACAACTATCCTACACCCTTTATTGACCAGATTATTGGTGAATGTGTCGGATGCGAAATCTTTTCATTCATGGATGAATTTTTTGGATACAATCAAATTAATATCCACCCATAGGACCAGTCAAAAACTGCATTTATATGTCTGTGGGGCACATTCACATATTGCAAATTACCATTCGTTCTGAAGAATGCAGAGGTGACTTTTCAGAGGGGAATGAATTATGCCTTCCATGACATCCAACACATCGCTCAACCATATCTCGACAATCTACCGGCTCATTCGTGAAAGCAGACTTATCATCTACAACATTTGAGAGCTATATTTCTACGTTGCTGACACTACAAGATACGACTCAATCCACACAAGTGTGTGTTTTGTGTTGGTTCTAGTCGATCACTTGGTTTTGTAGTTTCTAAGGATTAAATTTGACTCGACCCATTTAAGGTTCAGGCAATCCTTGACATGCCTCCACCTTCAAATTTACTTCAGATTCAGAGACTCCAAGGGAAAGCTAACTTTCTGAGGAGGTTCATTCCACATTACGCTGAACTCGCTAAAGGTTATACACATATTTTGAAAAAAGGAGTACCCTTCAACCAGGATCAGGTTGCGCAAGCTTCCTTTGATGCTTCAAAAGATTTCCTGATAAAAGCATCATTAATGTACACCCTTGACTATCAAAAATACTTTAACCTGTATCTTGCCACTGTAGATACAACCATTGCCATGGTTTTAGTGCAAGAAGATAATGGAATTGAACACCCTATATATTATTTAAGTCACAATCTTAATGATACAAAAAGCAAGTACTCTTATGTTGAAAAGTTGGCTTTAGCAGCCATTCAAGCGGTACAGAGATTTCGACACTATGTTCTCTTTCACAATACTACCATTGTGTTAGATTGCAACCCTATGGCCTACATTCTATCGCGTCAATTACTAGGGGGCAAATATTCCAAATGGATAGCCATTTTGCAAGAGTTTGATCTGGAGTTCACCAAATCCAAATCAAAGAAGTCTCTCATCTTCATGGAGTTACTTTGTGACCTTCCCTCATCATCCAATGATTTAAGATCCAAAGCATCAATTGTGGATGAGACTCTGTTTCTGATATCGTCAAGCGATTTGTGATATGGAGATATTGGTCTATCTGCAAACCTAAACCTTTATGCCTAACATCTCTTTCTCTGAACAACGACGTACTCGATACCAAGCCAAGCACTATCTGATCGTTAGTGATACACTTTACCGTCATGGTGTCAATATAGTTCTATGAAGGTTCCTCATGCATGAGGAGGCTGAAAAAGTTTTGAATGATTTTCATTCAGGTGCTTGTAGGGGGCATCTATCTAGTCACACTACTGCACAAAAGATCTTACGAGCTGGTTACTTCTAGCCAACGATATTCAAATATTGCATAATTGCAATCAGAAGTTGCCATACTTGTCAGATTTTTTATCGCAAAGCTAGATTACCACCTGCACCACTGCACTCACTACTTGTTGTTATCCCATTCACTAAATGGGGAATTGATTTCATGACATGTAACCCCACCTCGGCTAGGGGGCATGGGCATATTATAGTCACAGTTGACTATTTTACAAAATGGGTCGAGGCGATGCCTACATTAAACAATAGCGGCGAAATGGCTACTCTTTTCTTTTTCAATAATGTAGTTTCTAGATTTGGTGTACCACAGGCTATAGTCACAGATCATGGGTCACATTTTGGTAATCACATGATGATCGAATTGACTTCAAAATTAGGACTATCCCATGATTTTCCCATGATAGTTCTACTCCATATTATCTGCAGGCTGATGGACAAGTTGAGGCAATCAACAAAGTCCTGAAGCGCATGCTGCATAGAATGATTGGAGTCCACAAACGGAATTGGCATTTAATCCTGTACTCATCTATGTGGGCATATATGACTTCAGTGAGAAATGCGACTAGATTTATGCCCTTTCAGTTGGTGTATGGTCTAGAAGCTATCTTACCAATTCAGTGCGAAATATCATCCCTCAAGCTTGCA
>APFE030017694.1:35761-59903 GCA_000404065.3 Pinus taeda
TGAGGTTTCTATGAGATGATGTTTTGAGTATTTAAACATTACATGCCCTGACTTCTATGCATGAGCAGTGTTATAGCTTACTGAATATGATCAACTCCATAAGCCCAATGGAAGTCTTTTTAATGTCTGTCCAGCCAACATGTTTATTAAATTTACTTTACTAGAGTTAGCCCTCTTATCAACAATCAAAATCAATAACTTTTTTGAGAGAGCCCTCTCAGGCTAAGGAGGCTAATCCTTAGTCAAAAGATTGGTTTGAAATAGTTACACAGAGTTTACCTGATCAGCAGCCCTTCAGTGCTTGATTTTGTGATAACACACACAAACTGTTAAACTTTTTAATAATTTTTATATATAAACTGTTAAGCCCTTCAAAAATTCTTACCTTAAATTTATAACTTCTTCCGCTTTGCCTGGATCTATCTTCAGTCCATATTTGGAAATTATAGAACCCAAATAAACCAACTCTTCTTTCATAAAACTACACTTATTTAAATTTATCAACAATTTTTCTTTTTGCAACGTACCCATAACTAATTTTAGATGTTGTAGATGCTCTTCTTTTGTCTTTTTGTACACTAAGATATCATCCAAATAAATTATGACATTGCCTATAAATCCTTTTAAAACTTCATTCATTAATATCTTTAAAGTTTTGGCTGCATGGGTAATATTGAAGGGCATCAAAAGACATTCATACAATCCAACATTTGTTTTAAATGCAGTTTTCCACTCATCTCCCTCTCTGATACAAATTTGATGATATCCATGTTAGAATGTGTAGCAAGAAAGGCTCAATTTGACTTTAGCCTTAGCTAGATTGAGTAAATCAGATTTCCACATTGTTGCAGCGGCTACAACCACCCTCCAAAATTTTTCCTATGCTTTGTTTTGGATCCTTCCTCCTAAATCACAACAGCTCATCTCGCACTGACCCAGCTATTTGTGCTTTGATTGAGCTTTATAATTTGCATCATGGCTTGTGTTTTCTCACTTGGTTTACTGCCTAACCCATAAACCGACCTCTTGACTTGGTTTCAACCTAGTTCACAGCTTGCCTTAGTGAACTGTGTAATCCTTAAGGGAAACTAACCTTACTGTTTGGAATTGCATAGTCCAAGTTGATAGTGAGCCTTCAACTCCAAAATTGCACAGAGCCAGCTGACAACCATACTTAAGATGGGAAATTGCGCAGAGCTTGAGAGGCATCCTATATCCACTCAACCCAAAAATTGCGCAGAAACTTCTTGCTCAGAATATGTTCATTACATGAGCCAATGAGTTGCCCAGTCCTTCCGAGAACTACACAATCTCTCTAGGAAATTCATGACATTTTTCCCAAAAAATAAAAGAGAAAAAAAATGAAAAAACCATCCCTAGAAAATAGGGATCTATTTTAAGCATCCTGAAGGAGACACTTGAGTTATTTTGGAAACTGCTGCCAAGTGTCACTTTTTCCTTGATTTTTGGCATTTGCATCATAAACCCTAAATCAACCAAATCTATTTAATCAAAACTGCCGAAGTTCATTTACACATTCTATCTTGGAGCTTTGGCATTCCTGAGGAGATCAAGGAACCTTCAGCATGATCATTGTTTTTTTTTTGGCAAGTCTCACTTTTCTAGTGTTTTGCTGCTTTTTTTGTTGCTTTTGTTTATTTAGCTTGTGAGAGTGTTGTTTCACTCATTTTGTTGAACAACCATTAGTATTTTAACTTGTTTTAGCTTGTATAAGTGTTTTTTAAGTTTTTCATTGCCTTTCCCAAGTGTTGCATGCATCCCACAGTTTTTTCACTAATGGTCGTGGTTGCGGAGACTCTCCCCACATGTTTCGTTTTCCTTCAGTTTGATTTATTTCTACACTTGTTTCACTCACATGCATCATCATTCACTTATATATGCACCCAACATCACACTATCCTTCAGATATGTATGATTTCTCACTCCCCTTGGGTAGATCTAGGCTCCCTTGGCCCGGATCTCATTTCCCAAGCATGCATTGTGCATTTCTGGAGCTCAAGGCCTCAACATTGGCTTTTGGAATTGTGTAGAGGTTTCCTAGGCCTGACTCCAACTCCGCACTGTGCAATTCTAGGAGCCAGCCTTGAGCCTTGGCTACTGAGACTACGTAATGTGCAGTCTCTCCTGGCTTGTGCCCAGACTGAACTGTGCATTGTGTAATTCTAGTCAAAAAAACATCCCCACTAACTGCTAGGACTACGCAATGTGTAGTTCCACCTGGTAGTCAATCACCTTTGTGAGCCAAGATTGTGCAATCCCTCACATCATTTTCCTAGTTTGTTGCTTCATCTGTTCTTGACCTGCTTTTGGTTTCAAGCTAAAATTTGCATGCCATGAGTGTCCTCTCTGTATCCAAGTACAATAGTTGTTGAGAAACTCTCTAGCAATTACATGTATAATGTCCTCCAAGAGAGTTGCATTAAAGGATATTGTTGAGAGTGGCACTGGGGATGCAGTTGAGTAGGTGTCAATGAATTTTCTAGTTTATGCAGACAATCAACTATTCATTAAGAAGGGCATGAAGTTAACATGGGAGGAAATCAAGGATACCTTTGTAGAGGACTTCAAGGAAGACTTAGAGGATCAATAGGTTTAAATCAACCTCCACCAGTCAGGATTACACAAGGTTGCATATAGGTACCCCACCTTCCCACATGCGGATATCATCCTTTGGATTGTCTGACACACAAATCCAGAGACTATGACATTGAGCAATGTCAGTGGGATAGATCTTGCCACCTTCAGGGTGGAGAACTATTAGAAAATGTATCATTTACCTTATCTGGTGAACCACATGGACACAATTTTCTTTGCCACCCATAGCTTGTGAACACCAGAGATATTGTAAAGTGTTGGGTGAAAGAGTCGTCAAAGTTCAGAATGACACCCAATCATGTTTACAAGACAATGTCTCTCAGGAAGGCTTACTAGTTCTTGATCATCTTTGCATGTCAATTATATGGTCAAGAGAGCACGAAGACCTTTCCTAAAAATTGGGTGGCTATGTTGAACCAGTTGGTGAGTGATGGAAAACCATTCAACTAGTCAGATTTGTTGGCTCTCCAGTTGAAATTCCATGTGACTAATGCTCATAATTTGCCCAAAGATAAGCAAGTGAAATTCTACATGACCACATATTTACTTGATGCAATATATTCCCACCATCAGTTTCCTGGCATGAGTTGGACACAAACACCAAAAGAGACTGTCATCAACATTTATTGCAAGTTTCTTTCTGACTACAACTAACAAAGAGTTATGTTGAAGTTGACTAACCATCTTATCATCTCATTGTACAAGTTTATCTTTGAGTAGGATCCACCTTTCAAGTCCCAAGAAGCGATGGAGGAAATACTTGACATTGCAAATTGGTAGCCTCACTTGGTGGCACCTTCATCAGGATGTTTGTCAGAGAGAAGCCTCTACATGTTATACCAAGGTATGCCACAGAAAAGTTTCTCATGCAAGAGGTCTCATACCACATCTCCACAGGGTTATCAGCGAGAACACATAGGAGGAAGAAGACACCATGGCCCACCCTTCCTTTGTGGATTGGATTGCAGGAGATTAAGAACTTGAAGGATGTACATGTCGAAGCTAAGGAGATAATGAAGTTCCAGTTCACACCAAGACTATAATCCATATGATCCCCATGGTATTTTCAAGAACCACTGTGCGAATGTGTACTATCCATGGATCCATGAGACATTTCATTGGCATGAGGAGGACCCTTGGAGATACTATTAGAATGATTCCAAGCTCCACGAGTTAGTCAGTATAGCCACAACTTGGAAATATGCACTGTAGGAAGCAGCATCACAAGAAGAAATAACAACGACAATAAGAAGCAACAATCTGGTGCAAGACAAGGGAAAGAGGAAGATTGTCAAGAACCCAGAGGCTGAGCAAAGCTACAAGATGAAAGAAAACCCCATCACTAAGATAATATTTGGTAGCAGAGGAAAAGAGGGAGCAGCGACTAAAGAGAGGAGAGAAAAGGAAGAAAGAGAAGCAAAGGCTGGAGGAAGGAGAATGAAATTTTCAGGAAACATAGAAGAAGTTGAAGGAAGAGCAAGAGATGAGAAGGAGAGAGAGGGAAGAGAGGAAGAAAGGAAAGGCACATTGACAAAACAAGAAACACCCATACAGGTTGAGGAGTCAAAACAACTAGCAATTGACGAAGAGGGTGTGTAGATGTAGGATCAGAAGATTGTTTAGTAGATTGGCCAACTGATTGAAGTGACGGATGTGGAGTTGGGATGGGAGCCACAAGACTAAGACACTAACCTCATGCTGAGAGCACCTGAGCTCACCTCTCAGTATCCACCACCTCTAGTGATGGATGTGTACAATCTATCATTGGATGAGTTGCAGAAGAGGATTGCACAAGCATGAATAAATCATTTCCCGGATGATCACGCGTCACCTACATTCATGAAGGAAATAGTGATAGTGTCAGATGTCAGAAAGCATCCAATTTCCATGGCCGATGCCACTTTGGCTTATGCAGGAGCCACGAGCTTAAATTTCAAGTTCCTGTTAACTGAGAATGAATAGATGGAAAAGAACTTGCAGGAATCCATGCAAGAGGTAGAACAATCTAGAGATCTTAACACGGGTTTCACAATGGAAGAGACGAGCAA
Source organism: Pinus taeda (assembly GCA_000404065.3). Classification (NCBI taxonomy): domain Eukaryota; kingdom Viridiplantae; phylum Streptophyta; class Pinopsida; order Pinales; family Pinaceae; genus Pinus; species Pinus taeda. Next base: position 40,426 of record APFE030017694.1, read on the forward strand.
AGCGATACTTGTTGAAGTATCAACACTTGAGACTACCATGCGGAAGTTCTATGATGGATTCGTCACCGTGCATAAGGCAGTTTTCCATCTGCATGGATTACAACAACAAAGCAAAAGGTTTTTCCAAACTCTTAAGGATATACATGTTATCATTATAGATGTGCAAGAGTGGACAATGCGGTACAATGGGGACCTGCTTTACTTGCCAAAGATGATGAAGCTGCAAGAAGAGCTAGACAAAGAAAAGGTCCAGATGTTGATCCAGAACTATGAGCATCTCGCCCCGTTCGTGACCAACATACAAGATTCCTATGCATGATTGTATAAGATTTTGGATGTCATGGTAAGAACACACATGATCCCAATAATTAGTTCCCTCACCAAATCTAAGCACAAGAACTAAGTTCGGTCAGAGATCGACAAGTACATGCAATAGCTAAGGCAAAAGGCCACAAACAATGACTTGGAGATGAGCACAAAAAACATATAGAAGTACATTGGTGATCTTGTTATGGTCAAAACCATGTTGCACATGCTTCAGGATGAGTTGGACAAAGGTTCCAAGATCATATAACTAGAAGCTATGGAGGCAAGAGTCCACTAGCAAAAAGACACCATCAAGTAGTTTGGGGACATCATCGCACGATACCAAGCTTGGCATCAGTACATGACCAAGAAGCATCAAGTGAAGGTTTCCGAGTTGGTATTTCCTCAAAATTCCAAGTCATAATGTTTTGTCTTGTTAGCCTGTCTCTAGCCTATTTTGTCTCACATGGTTACATGTGGAAAATGCATATTATTTGTAAATATGTTGTAAATTAAATTCCAAGTGTCATTAGTGGAATGTGAACAATCACTATGTAATGTAATGAGTTATTTCTAAAGAATTTGAAGAATCATGAGGGTAGTCAAAGAGTCACAAAGGGGAATGTCAAGGGTCACCCCACCCTTTGTTATAAATAGAACCTCATAACCCATAAAACAAGCTTTTCGGAGCCAAGCTTTTGGCTAGGCTTAGGCTTAGAAAAGGGTTGGGAGTATTGTGACGAGTCTTGGCTTCTCCAAAATGTAGAGTGAGTATACTTCTTTGTAGGAGAAGGTGTTCTTGGCTATAATGTTCCACTATTGTGGATAGCGGTTTTCAATGGTGTATGTATGGATGAAAATTTCACTTATAATAATAATAATAACATAGCCAACACACTTTCATGCATATGTTGTTATTGTAGTTAGGCTATTCTAGTTTCTTTAGAAATGTATGTTGTTTAACTCACACTTTTTCTTATGAACTAATTTGTATGAAATTTATGAATCTTGTTGAATGCTTGTTGTTGGATTAACCCGTCACTTTGGTTTGTGGACTATTCCACATTTCAACTTGTGATGTCATTCCGCTCGTGTGTTCCTTTCGGGTTGTTATCACTTAAGAATTCTAATACCAAAATGTCTCACATTAGTTTATGGTAAAATTCAGTGCTAGTCTAAGTTTGATGTTTGTTTGCCTTAGAGTTTGAGTCTTAGGAGTCTTGAGTCAAATATGCATTATCATTCATCACTGGACATTCTCATTCATCACCGGTCTCATAGCCATGTGTCCACATGAGCAGTTATTTATGCTGCCTTTACTTAAACAAGTGCCAAATCTCAGAAACATCTTATCAGGTTGCAAGTTTCAAAAGGGAAAGGTCAGGTCAAAGAAGGTAGAAGTGAATCATCTACAGGAGAAGTAGTCCAAAGAAGAATAACCAAGCTAGCATGAAGAGCATCTGTAGTTGAAAGATATCACATAAGCAAGTAAGGCTAAGTCCAAAGTTTTGATGAATTACCTCTTGAAGTATACTTTGAAGAGTGGTGTCAGTTTATTCACTTTTGAACAGCCTCATGGCATATGGAAAATTCATTTCAAAGGAAAGAAAAATCGAAGAAGTCAAATTTTGGCATAAAACTGTGTTTTTCAAATTACACAGCAGTTTCGTAGCGCGCTACAAAACTGTTGTAGCTGCATATTGTGATTTGATGGACCATTTTTGTGATACAAAGGGAAATCTTATTTGAATAGGAGGGTCTGAAAGGGAGCATTCACGAAGTATAAGTGTCTAGCAAAGGCAAAACAAGGAAAGAAAAGACATTTTTGAACTCCAAAGTTTTATGTTATGAAAAGAGCAGTCGACTTCCAAGAGGATCACCAAGCAATGGAAAGCTCATCTCTGAAAAGTGAAAGAGGTTTTTATTCCTAAACCACTGAAGTACAAACACCTCTTCCACTTTCTCCAAATACATTATGAGCTGGGAGAAATGGATAACTAAACTTGCGCTACGAAACTGCTGTAGGTGCAGTTTTTCACAAACAGACTTTCCTGTTTAACACTTGTTTTTCAAAGACATATTATGGGCAGTAGGAACGGTATTTCAAAAATCAAAGAGAGGTTTTTATTCCTAACAGACTGAACTAGAAAAACCTCCTTCAGTTTCCGCAAATACATCATGATCTGGGACAAATGGATGACTAAACGTGCGCTACAAAACTGCTGTAAGTGCAGTTTTTCACAAGCCTATTTCTCTGTTTGACACTTGATTTTCAAAAAAATATTGTGAGCGGTAGGAAATTTGTGTCAAAAAACCAAGAGAGGTTTTTGTTCAGCATGGATTGGTTCATAGAAACCTCCTTTAGTTTGTCAAAATACATTTTTTATCAGAATTTATGAGCTCTGTCCCAAGACCTATTTTTCAGCCAGAACAGAGCAAGGGACATTTTCCTAGTTTCTAGGAACAACAAGTGGATGAGTCATCAAGGGACAGTTGGAAGGTTATGGGCTTCATCAAGTTCGAAATCATGGAGTTTTAGGTGTCAAATAATGTGTTAAATGTTTAGATAAGGTTGTTTTTAACATAATGAGGAGTTACACTCCTAATTGTTTTAGGTCTCTAGGACTCCTAGTTAGCTGCCTTTTGTATTAAATAGTTAGTTTAAGTGTCAATAGGTGTCAAATAAGGAGGAATTCGAATTCCCCTCATGCTTGAGGAGGAATCTCAATTAGTTAGAAGAATAACTCTATATATAGCTGGAGCAGCAATGTAAAAAGGGTTGGATATTTTTCATAAAAACAGAGGACTGTTTTGGCTTATGTATAAACAGAAGTTCAGTAATACAAATGACTATTTTCCTTCTCAGGATTCACAATGGATCTCCTTGTTCAAATGTGTGATGGTATATTTATTTAATGTTCTTTTACAATTTTACAAATGCATAATCACTCAGAACTCATTGATCATGCTCTGACTTCCTGTATGCCTTTGCAAACTGTGGTTTCATGTGAGTTATGTTTGAACATTTAGATGTTAAGTGCCCTGATTTCTATGCAAAGATAGTGTTGTTGTTTACTGACTTATGAGTGACTCCATAAGCCCAATGGGAATCAATTTAATATTTTGTCCAGCCAACATACTTGTTCAATGTGTCTTATAAGAGTTAGCCATCTTGTCATAGGTCAACATTAATAACCTTTGAGAGAGCCCTCTCAGGCTAAAGAGGCTAAGCTTTAGTGAAAGTCTGGTTTGAAATAGTTACTTGAAGTTAGCCTGGTCTGCAGCCTTCCAGTGCTTGATTTTGAGACAACATTTTGGTGCGTCTGCCGGGAGTCTGAAGATTATTCATTCCCGAAATCAAGAGACTGAACTTCTGAAGGTAGCAGGAGCTCAGGAGAATTTTTGAGGCTGCAAATCTACCTTGGCGACTCCATTGTTGAAGAATTTGAAATTCATAGATTCATGGTGATTCCACTGGAGTTATGAAGGACCCAGATGCTACCATTCTTATTTCAAGGTATGCATGCATAGATTTTTCAGGAATTCATGGTTTCCCAAATCATTTTCCCAAGGATGCATATTTTCTAAGGAATGGTCCAAAATTCAACGGAGAAGATTTGAGTTTAACTTTGAAGCATATATCAGATTTCTTTGATTTTATTGAGCTTCTTAGAGCTAAACATGAGGATGTTTGCATCATGTTGTTCTATGATTCATTTCAAGGGAAATGTAAACAGTGGATTGAAAGTTTTCCTTCCAAATCATTAAGTCATTTGAAGACTTTTGGTATATGTTTTTGGAGGAATGGATAGATAGATCAGAGGTGGTGGTAAACTCTCCTTCAATTCAAGGTTTCAAACAATGGAATAATGATCATACTAATGATGAAATAGATGAAAATTTTTCTTTGTTCTTGTCTTCTTATCTAAAAAAATTTGACTGCAAGACAGAGGATAAGATGAAATTTTTGGATGAAGTTGCTGAGGACATTGAGAAAGACATTGAAGGTCTACAAGGTCAAATTCAATCATATAGTCTTCATGGTTATGATCATTCTTTTCAAAAGGTTTCTATGTCAGAACACAAGGAGAGGGTGTTGCTTCCTTTCCCTTTCGTGATTGAGGAAGAATACACTGTTATTGAAGATCAGTTTGCACAACCAGAGAGTTATGAAAATCATCAAGCTGATCATGTATTCTGGGATCCTATAGCTAAATACATGGAAGGGTTTTACTCTCCAGTGTTTCAATTTTTCTATGAAGATCAGAGGCAATTTTAGTGGCAGTGGTCATCACAATAGCATAACGGCTCTAAACTCCAATGCAGTAAAAAAACTCAAATATCAGATAAGACAAATGATTGGCTACATTGGAAATTTCACATTGATTGAATTGAAAGAAGATTGAAATGGATAGGGTAGGTAGGTAGGAATATGCAAATAAGATCAAGGTTGACTGAACATTTTTCAGTAGATGTAGATTTATTTTTCCTACAGTCATTATCAAGCTTAAGCCCGAGGTGAAGGCCCAAGAAGCTTGAAGGGGATGTTTGTCAAGCAAATCTATGCTTTTCATAAAGAGGACAAAGCACTGGACCTGCATGTTCTTAGTGTACCACAGGGGCGCACTATCCCAAGTGGAGCCACCTGTTATCACTCAAAAAAAAAAAAAAAAAATTAAATTCGGAACATCAATTTGATTGTAGAGGTTACTATTAGTCCGAGTTTAGTTCTCTTTTGAAACAGGGCTTTCTTCAGTGACCACTATGCTCTGCTTCAACTCAGCAATGTTTGTGATATCTATTTCGTTAGGGTGGGAAATGTTTGCTTCAATTCCACGGCTTCCAATTACCTATGGCATTAAGTACAACGATATTTATGCCTTCAATATCGGATATTATGTCATTGGGGCTGCGACAACTGGAGTTGGATATTTAATAGACCATTTGAGAGTTTACAGCTACAAATTTCTTTTCATGCAGTTCATAAAATGGTCTTTAATGGTTCTGAAAAGTCGTACTCTTCTATCATTATGGATCATCATGATACCTATTTCATCAGACTCTTGTTTCATCTTCTGGTGGTAGTCCCTTTGCAGGTTCTTGTGGATGAAAGTCCCGTGTTTCTTCTCTATCAGGATTGGGCTTTTGGGCTTATATTTCTCAAGATATGGACAAAATTGGTATTGCTGGGTCAAATGGCACCCCTTATAGATGATAGCTAGCGGATAAAGTTCAAGCGAGTCAAAGCAGATAGGTTTTCTTGTTTACGTGGATTATGGGTGTTTCGCCAAATTCAGTCACCAATACTCGTAAAGCTTTTGACAGCGCTCTGTATGCCATATGTGTTTTCTCGTAGTTTGTTCCCTCTCTCACTTTGTGGGGCTCCTTTCATCTGAATGCTGAAGCTCTGAGATCTTCTCCTCGTTGCGTTGCTTACCCTCCTCGCATGCTGAGAAATTCCTTGCGATCTACAGTTCCCTGGACGTGCTCTGAAGTGGCGTTGTTTGCAAAAGAAATCAAAGTAATCCTCGGATGATGCAATTATGGGAGAGACCTTGGTCTCCAAGGAAAATGATTTTGTTGTACCTAACGATCAATTCAGCCAACAAGCCTTGGTTTCTTCTCTCCAACAATATCTTAATATGTACAAAAGGTCTATCCAACATCCAGCTGGTTTTTGGGTTGATATTGCATCTCAGTTTTATTGAGAAGTGGAATGGGGCATAAACATTTACCTTGAACATTTTAATGTGCGCAAGGGAAAAATAAATATTGAGTGGTCAAGGGTGGAATTACAAATATATGCTCCAATGTTATAGACAGATATGTTGAGGCTGGAAAAGGTAACAATATTGTTGTTTATTGGGAAGGGAATAATCCTGGTTTTGATGGATGCTTAACATATAATGAACTGCTCATGAAGGTTTGCCAGCTTTCGAACTATTTGAAGCATATGGGTGTCAAGAAAGGAGATGCAGAGGCAATTTATTTGCTTATGTTAGTAGAACTGCCGATAGCAATGTTTGCTTGTGCTCGTATTGGTGATGTTCATTCGATTGTATTTGCTGGATTTTTAGTAGAGTCCCTTGCTCAACTAATTATACACCACAAACCTAAAGCACTACTAATTTGTAATGATGTCCGCCAGGGTGCTAAAGTTATTAATCTAAAAGAAATAAGTAGACTCTGCACTGGTGGAATCATCTAAAAATGGAGTTCTTGTAGGTGTCTGTTTGACATATGCAGATGAGTTTGCATTAAATAAAGAAAACACACCATGGAAGATAGGAAGAAACATTTGGTGGCAGGATACAATTCGAAAATACATGACCAAATGTGAACTTAGCTGGTCTTGGGAATTGGACAAGTCTGGATCCAGAGATGTGCTCAGGGATTCATAGTGGATTGGTGCATCTAAAAGGGCTTACAAAATTAGAAGCATTGAACATTGGATGGCGCAATTGTATAAAGAACTCAAATTCAAACCTATGGCTGGGCTTACGAACTTGAAGCGAGCTGCAAATTTCTCGAAGTCCTGTTGCTTTGAATCTCAACATAAAGTCATTGCTGGTCTTGATAAGGCAGTGGATACCATGAAGACGGGAGATTTCCCTGATTATAATAGGACCTGAATATGGTTTTGGTTCCACCTAATTCAACTCTCATCTATGAGGTGGAAATGATATCATTACTAAGAAAAAAGCAATCAAAGGCTTTGAAACTGTTGTGTAACCTGAATCATGCAGCGTGCTGTCTTAAATTGAAAGACTACAAGAAAGCAGTTAAACCATGTTCAAAGGTGTTAGAGTTTGAATCATAAATTATGAAAAGACAAATGGAAGCTTTGCAGGTGCAGCTAAGCCAACAGGAAAGTCTTCCTTAAGGAAATCATACAGAAATTTTGAATAGCTTCAAGACAGTTGAAAGGGATATGTCAAGATAAATGAGGCTCAAGTCAGTCAGACTTGATGTTAAACTGCTGAAGATGATGACTAAAGCTCAGCAATATCGTAGCGCGCTACGAAACTGCTGAAGCTAAAATAATCTAATATCAGTCAGCCGGTTTTGAAGGACCGAGGGGAAATTTTTGAAAAATGAATCTTTTCAAAGGATCATATAACAGGTGTCACCATTCAACAAAGGAAGAAACAGGTGGAAGAGAACTATATTCAAACTCTAAACTTTTGTTATAAAGTAATCAGAGTAACTATAGTTCATGATATATCAGACAGCTTGGAGGCGGTCTTGTCTTCACAAATGGAAAAGATTGGCAACACATCAAGGACGTGTCATCCTAATATATTTTGCATAATCAAAGATGAAAGGTATGGTTCATTGTATTCGAATATCTTAGAGGAAAACCAAATGCAGTAATACAGGGTAAATCGAGGACAACAGGCAGCTACAAACACCTACCACAACCAAACTAAAAGAGACCACTTGGCAGAGAACAAATCTTGATTGTAATAAATGCTATGCTCAACATGATGTAGAATTAGAATCCTAATTGTTTTAGGTCTCTTAAACTGCTAGTTAGCAATCAGTTGTATTTATTAGCTAGTTTAAAGGTTAATAGGTGTCATAAGAAGTAGAATTCGAGTTCTTCTCTGGCTTGAGCAGGAATCTCAGCCTTGTAAAGGAATTCTATATATAGGAGGAAGAGCTATGTACAAGGGGTTGGAAATTTTATGAAAAAGGCTGATATTTGGCTTATGTAAGACTCTGTTTTTATAATACATGTTTGGCTTTACTTCTCAGGATTCATGAGGGATTTTATGTTCAGAATGTGTGATGTTTTCCTTTTCCTAATTCTTACAGTGGGTTGAATGTGTAATCACTTAGAATTCACTTGAGGTGCTCTAACTTCCTGTATGCATTCATAGACTGTGTGGTCCTATCTGAGTTGTTATGTTCTGAATATTTTAAATGCTGAATGCCCTGACTTCTATGTAAGTTTGAATTCATTGTCATATTGAGATGTTGTTGACTCCATAAGCCCAATGGATAGTTGTTAAATGTGTTTCCACCATTCATATTCTTACAGTTGTTTCACAAGAGTTAGCCATCTTAACTATAATCAGAATCATTAACCCCTTTTCGAGAGAGCCCTCTCAGGTTGAGGAGGCTAAGCCTCAGCCTAAAGTAGGTTTGAAATAGTTACTTAGAGTCAACCTAATCAACAGCCTATTAGGATCTGATTTTGAGATAACAACCGTGACAACACTTGCGCGAAAATGCTTACAACTTTGTGCGTGAGTGTGATGATTGTTTGCATAGCTAAGAAAACCCAAACACACAAAGAGAAACCTTCAAAATCACTAGATCTAGATCACAAGCATGACATAGCAATCAACATGCCAAAGACGACAATTGGTTCAACAAGAAAAAAAGAAGTAAGACATGTAGAGGAAACACATGGAATGGATTTTAGTGCTTGCAAACATGCATGTTATTGAAGAGAGAATGATATCACAATGACAAGAAGTCCTTCAAGCTACACTAAGGGATGTACTTCAAAATATATACTTTACTTACCATACTTAGCCTTGAGACGATTATGCATTCGACGAAGTTTGCATGAGGTCCCAATATTTTATCATAACTTTGTTTCTTGATCCTTCTCCTCAATTCCTTGAGAGTGATCTAGCATGTCATATTTTCCTATAGTCACTGAGAGATAGATTGATGCAGTTTCAGTTTGTATTGACTACTTCTGGGATGATGCCCTAGGAGGCCCATATATGTAGTTTCTGAATGCAAGACAGGTTGGACAAGACTACCCAGTTTTGAGATGCAAGACACCACTGCGAGATGGAGTCCTGGGAGGACACCTTTGCATAGTTTCTGAGTGCAGTGCAGTCTAGGAAATTGAGGGGCGATTTTGCACAGTTTCTGAATGCAAGTCACTATTGCGATATGGGTCCCGGGAGGGCAAATTTGCAAAGTTTCAAGTTGCAAGATAGATTGGGCAACTGAGGGAAAACATTATGTAGTTTCTGAAGGCACTAGGTTCCAAATGGGGAAGGACACTGGAGGAAACCATTGTGTAGTTTTGGATACCAAGGGAGGCTGGGGTCTTTGTGCATTGCACAATCCCAATAGGCAAGGGAAAAAGCTTAAGGATTGCAGAAGCGAAGTGTGCAGTTCCAGAAAGATGGATGAGGCTAGGTTGTTCGGGAAACTGGCTAAGTGTGAGATCAATGAAACTAATGTAAATGGTGAGAGAACTTGACTATGATCAAACATGAACACTTAGTGATACAAAATATACCATCCAGAACATAAAAAACATAATCTGCTTGATGCAACAACCTTTGTGACAAGATTGTGTGAAATGAGTGTGAAACATGTCCATGTAATGTGAACAACCTATATGCAAAAGATTCCCCCTTGAAGCAAAGCAACATTCCCTTTGCATGAAAAATAATAATCCCGATGCCTAAAGTTAACACATACTACATTAAGATGAGAATGTGAACAAATATTAAGATCACAGAGGGGGTCTTGAGATCATCGACTTACGAATCAGTGACCAAGGAATGATCGATCACAAGATCCATGAAAGGCTCTAAAATTTGCATGCGAGACAAAATTTGGGAGGGTGGTTGTAGCCTCTACAACATTGGTGATACACTGGTAGAACTCCAACTCTCTGTATGGACCTTGTCTCATGAAAAGCAAGTCTAACTCTTTCAGAAGTATTGTTCGATTCTTTGATCATCATGAATTCCTCACTAGCCTGTATGAAAGATGTAGTCCCTACCATCCTCTTGATCGGTCAGCACACATACGAAGCCAAGTCAAATGAGTTGTTTAGATTGGGGATGAGGGGTATATTTATGCACAAGTAATATGACTGTAAGAGTTTTAGTTTCATCTCTGGTGTTGCTCTGCTACCAACAGGCCTGAACAGTACCCCGACAAAGTCATGCAGGAACACAATCATCAATTCGCTAGCAGTGAGCCTGGATAGTGCCCTGATGGATTACTTGCATCACCTCTCTGCACGGGAAGAATTTCTCTTCTCTCACCTTACTTATTTTTTCATTTTTCAAAGAAATATGCATAGGCACTTGTTTATTTTAGAGGCAGAAGATGGATCCCAACTTATTGAGAGCAGAAGAGGTTGTCCCTTCAGAGAAGTATGTTATATATACTTCTGACATACTTGTTAATGTTTTCCCCCACACCTTACTGTACTTGACTAAGTTGACAAGGGTTAACCCCAAAAAACCAATTAGAGTAGGTGGAACTAGTTAACAGTGCAAGAATTGTGTTTTCACTAGGACTCACTCTGAACAGAACATATTTTTCATCAGGGTATCATCGATTGAAGACAACAAGATCTTCATAAAGAGAGAGGGAAACATATAATTAAATGTTGATAGCTATACAAGTCCTCTTATATTTTCCTGACTTGTTTCGAGAGCCAAACATGGTTTCATTTGAGACTAAGCCTATGAGTACAAACTGTAGAAATTCTGACTGTAGATTAACCTGCTAATGCAATATAACTAAAGAAAATTACTTTAATATACTTCTACAATCAAACTTGTGGAAGCTTAATATACTTGAGCAAGATCAAGCAGAACACATATAACCAGAAGAAGAATCAATACACATGAAACACAAAAGAAGACTCTGGGGAAAGCCTCAGCTAAAAGCCCCGCTATCTGTATTATCATACAAGTGGAAATATATCAGGATTACACAAAGATTTTGCTCTCACAGCTAGCCAGCTCTCAGTACAATCCCTTACTAATGCTCACAGACAAAATAGGCTACTCATATGCCTTCTCCTCTACCCTTCAAGCTCCGATTTCCTTGCGCAGTTTTTTCTGGGTGATCCAGCTGTTACCAAGTTTAACACTGATCACTCACACTAATCTTACACCCTGTAAAATTGCGTAAATCTCAAGGAATGAATTCATTCTGCATGCATGAGTTTTGTTTATAGGAAAACTCATGCAACTGATAGTACACTGTCCCTGTCTTTAATCTCAACTGGGTCTTTCTTTGAATAGACATGCATGAGTTACTGATGAGAGAATCTTCAGTTATCTGGAGTACACTAGTTGGATGCATGCATGTATTAACTAACAAAACTCACAATTAGTTCCTCAAATAGTTTGGAACTAATTTAACTGGACCTAACTCAGTTAACTGAGCTAATTGATTACAAATCAATTATAACTCATCCTTATCTCCTTAATTAAGGGATAAGCTCCTTAATTTAACGGATAACTGTTGCATGACTTCACAAAGACTTCTAGCTTGAATTTCTCCAACTAATTAACTCAAGATGAATTAATTAATTATTTTTCAAGCAGCTGGTGAGACTAAATTCGAATTTTAATTCTCAATTTTAATTCAAGGAAAAATTAAAATTGGAATATTCTTGTTGCCACATTTCAACACTCCTTCTCAACAAGAAAGGGATTATCTGCGACCTCGATCCCGTCTCTATGAAACTCGAAATTACACTTTGACAATGCCTTTGCCAAAATGTCAACATCTTGCTCCTTGGTCGAAATATACTACAAAAACATGATCCTCTTCACCACACAGTCTTTGACATGATGATACCAGATGTTGATGTGCTTGGACCTATCATGAAATACTAGATTCTCAGAGAGTTTGATACAACTCTGATATCACAATAGATCACAGTTGGGTCCATCCTCTAATCAAACAAACCAATTATAATTTTCCGCATCCAGATGGCCTCACATGCTGCTTGACTAGCAGCCATGTATTCAACCTCTGTTGAGCTGAGTGCAACCGAACTTTGTTTCTTGTTGTACCAAGAAACTGCAGCTGACCCAAGGATGAAAATTCCTCCTAATGTTCTCTTCTGAGCCGATAGACTCCTTGCCCAATCTGCATCAGTGAAGCCCTATAGCTTCACTCCCTCTGTCTGTATGTACCATAATCCATACTAAGATGTGCCTCTAAGGTATCTCAATACATGCTTTGCTGCCTTCCAAAAAATCTTGGTAGGCTGAACCATAGCTTATCTCAGTTGGTTCACAACATAACACAAATTTGGTCATGTGTTCACTAAGTACATCAGTGAACTCACAAGATTCCTGTACACAGTAGTCTCTACTACTTCTCCTAAAGTAGCATCCCCCTTCCTCCAGCTACCTGCTAGAGGAGTCTGCATGGCCCTGCACTTCTCCATGTGGAATCTCCTAAGTTTCTCATTGGCATACTTGCCCTGAGACACAAAAAACTCCCCATCCTTCTACCATACTTCTATGCCAAGGAAGTAATGCATGAGACCCATGTCTTTCATCTCGAATTCTCTTGCAAGGTCCTCTTTGTAAGACATGATCAATTGATCATCACTTGTTAATATGATATCATCAAAATAAAGAACAATGATCAATTGCTTACCTTTCACCATGATTTGGTACAGGTTCGCATTTGCTTCACTCTTTGTGAAGCCCAACCCGGTGAAGTAGTTGTCGATCCTGGTGTACCAAGCATGAGGTGTTTGCTTCAGCCCGTACAAAGCTCTCTTGAGTCAGAACACATGCGACTCATGATCGAAGGTCTCAAAACCTTTTGGCTGCTCTATGTACACCTCTTCCACAATATTTCCATTGAGGAATGCAGTCTTCACATCCATCTAATGGATCTCCCAACCCATCTCTGCTGATAGTGCCAACATCGATGTGATAGATGAGTAACTTTCTACAGGAGAAAAAGTCTCATCATAGTCAATCCCCTTGACCTGTGAGAAACCACGGGCAACAAATCTTGCCTTATGCTTCTCCACACTACCATCAGTAGCTTACTTTACCTTGTAAAGCCAATGGGAACTCACAACTGACTTGTTCTTCAGTCTTGGAACTACATCCCAAACACTATTACGAACTATGGAGTCATACTCCTCCATCATAACATCAGCCCAAATCGGTTATTGCACTGCTTCTTGAAAGGAAGATGACTCGTTCTCAACACATTCCCCAACAAAGTCCATGTATCCAGTGTACCTCTTAGGTGACCTCCTCTGTCTGCACTGATAAAATGGTTCTCCCACATTCTCTCTCACATCCGACAACAATCTGTCAGCTTCTCTTGTGCGATTCCATCCATCTCTAGAAAAATTTGCTTGAGTGGATGTCTCTACTCTTGGATCCTCTACATGTGGCTACTCTGCATCAGTCTAAGGCTTCTCCTCCTTAGGAACCAATAGTTCCTCCACAACCTGTAGTTGGAGCTCTCCTCAAGGGAAACTCACATGGCCTTCTGCTCATCAAACTTGAGATCTCTGTGAATCACTGTCTTCCAACTGGTAGGCAAATACACCCGATAGTTGTGGGGTGTATTAGTGTACCCCACAAGTGTCCCCAACTCGGCTGTCAGCTCAAGATTCTTCCATGCATCCTTTGTCACATGGAAATATACTGATGAGCTAAAGATCCCGAAGTGACCCACATTTCGTCTCTTACTGGAGAAAGATTCCTCTAGTGTCTTCATCCCATGTATGCGATGTGGGCTTCTGTGTTGCATGCCTCAGCCCACAAATGAAGTGGTAGGCCTTGGTCATGCAACATCGCGCATGTTTCCCCTACAATAGATCTGTTCTTCCTCTTGGAAATTCCATTCTTCTGTGGGTTATGAGGTGTCATCAACTCTCATTTAATTCCTTTCACTACACAGAAGTCCTTAAACTCTTCAGAGACATATTCTCCACAATTGTCACTTCTCAAGTTCTTGATCTTCTTTCTTGATTCTTTCTCAACCAAATCTTTGAACTCAAAAAAATTTGAGAAGGTTTGGTCCTTCTTCTACATGAAATAAATCCAACATTTACGAGAATAATCATCAATGAAAATCACATAATACCTTTGCTTCACTGTGGATGTCATCGAGAATGGTTCACACACATCAATATGAACGCCCTCTAAGATTGCTTCTGCTCAACTGTCTTGACCATGAAAGGAAGACTTGGTGTACTTTCCCAAGGTACAACCTTTTCATGTGTCAACTTTCTCAAGTTTACCTTTGGGAAGTTCGGTAGAGATCCGCTGCATTATCTTCAAGGCCCCATGATGCAAATGGCCCAATCACCTGTGCCATAACTCACCAATGCCTTGGATTTGCACCAATTCTTCTTTCGAACTCAATGCTACACAATCATCTACCTCTAGTTTATAGAGATTCTTCACCCAAACCGTGATCCCCTTGGTTTGACCCGGGGCTATGTGTCTTAGAAATGCCTTTCCTTTATTGAGGATAACATCGTATACTTTGTCATCCAACATTGCGACAGATACCAAGTTGTTCTTCATTCCAGGCACATACTTCACATCTGTCAAGGCAAGAGGAGCTCCATGCTCCCTCTAAAAAGCAACCGTGCCCACTCCTAAAACACTGTAATTTCCATCTTCACCCATCTCTATGCGCATCTTAAGGTCTTTCTCCTTCAAGGTACTGGATACAATTTTATCGCTAGTCATGTGGAATGAGGCTCCATTGTCAAGATACCAAACACAACCAACCATCGATGGCACCTTGCATGCGATGAGGGTAAAATCCATTTCGAACTGATAGGCTAAAGCCTCACCTTCCGATCCTTTAGAAGATCCATTCTTGGACTTCTTCGATGGGCAATTAGTTGCATAATGTCCCATCTCATGGCAATTAAAGCATCTTACTTTAGACTTGTCAACCTTCTTCCTTGCATGAGAAGAACTCGATTTGGAATGGTAAGCCTTCCCTTTCCCTTTCCTTGCCTTACTTGCTAAGGCCAAATTTTCTTCATCATCATTCTTTGATGAAGAACCATCTCGTGCACTCCTCCTGCATCAAATCCGACCACAATCGTTCCCAATCCAACAGTTTCTCCCTTCCATTCACAGAGTCATGGTAGCTATTCCAGTTCTTTGGAAGGCAGAGGAGAGCGAGGCTCACCATATCATCATTGGAAGTAGTTATTCCCACACTACCAAGCTCATCTTTGCAAGTGGTGAGCTTGTTCAGATATGTGGAAATAGTGTCACCCTTCTCCATCTTGATTTTCCAAAGCTTATCCTTAAGCGTCAATTTCCTCTCGTCGCTATTGTTCTGGTAGAGGTCCTTCAATGTCTTCCACATTGAAAACGGAGTATCCTTCCCATGGAGACTTGAGACAATATGATCTCAAAATCCCTCCAGGATGATCTGTCTCGCCTTCACTACACACTTCTTCCTCTCAGCCAACTCTTGTGCATTAGCTGCAGTTGGCTTTGGGATTTCTTGATCAATGAAATCCTTCAAACCATTGTCTTCTAATAAAAATTCCATTCTATCTTTCCATGCTATGTAATTCAAGCTTCCTTCCAAGGCATACTCGAGTCTCAAGCCATAGAACGCCATTGACCACCCTGAAGTATGAGATGAATTTGATTTTTATCTGCAACCTCGAACTTCAAACTTCGACTTCTCTTCTCAGTATACTATTTATAGCTCTAACAACCTTTTTTTCGATACCATGTAGAAATTCTGATTGTAGATTAACCTAATAATGAAATATAACTAAATCAAAATACTTTAATCTACTTCTATAATCAAACTTGCAGAAGCTTAATATTTTTGAGCAAGATCAAACAAAACACATATAACCAGAAGAAGAATCAATACACATGAAACACAGAAGAAGACTCTGTGGAAAGCCTCAACTAAAAACCCCGCTATCTGTATTATCATACAAGTGGAGATATACCAGGATTACACAAAGCTTTAGCTCTCATTGCTAGCCAACTCTCAGTACAATCTCTCACTAGTGCTCACAGACAAAATAGACTACTCATATGCCTTCTCGTCTGCCCTCCGAGATCCTATTTCCTTGCGCAGTTTCTCCTGGGTGATCTAGCTATTACCAAGCGTAACACTGATCACTCACATTGATCTTATACCCTATAAAACTGCGTACATCTCAAGGAATGACTTCCTTCTGCATGCATGAGTTTTATTTATAGGAAAACTCATGCAACTGATAGTACACTATCCCTATATTTAATCTCAATTGGGTCTTTCTCTAAATAGACATGCATGAGTTACTGATGAGAGAATCTTCAGTTATCTGGAGTACACTAGTTGGATGCATGCATGCATTAACTGACTGAACTCACAATTAGTTCCTCAAACAGTTTGGAACTAATTTAACCAGACTTAACTCAGTTAACTGAGCTAACTAATTACAACTCAATTATAACTCATCCTTATCTCCTTAATTAAGGGATAATCTTATTAATTTAAGGGATAACTATTGCATGACTTCACAAAGACTTCTAGCTTATTTATCCAACTAATAACTCAAGATGAATTAATTAATTATTTTTCAAGCAGCTGGTGAGACTAAATTCGAATTTTAATTCTCAATTTTAGTTCAAGAACAAATTAAAATTGGAATATTCTTGTTACCACATTTCAACACAAACAAACAAACAAATAAGAAAGCAAAGAGAAAAATTAAAGTGAAAGCAAAGCAAGCAAGCAAACCAAACCAAGTAAGAAAGCAAAGAAACATGAAAACAAAGCAAAATAAGAAAGAAAACACCACTCCTAATCCTAAATTAAACAATGCATGGGAATACTCACGTAAAGTGATATCTCCAATAAGCCCCAAGGGATATCTCAACTAGTTGATTCCCCGTTGTTAGATACCTTGCCGATTGGGAGGTCACATGGTCAATTATCCTCAACATCCTTGGGGTTAGGCCTTGCTAGTATGGTCAGTGGGCTTTAAAATATTCCCTTCAGGGTTTATCTGCCCAGATTTTACTATGGGAAAAAAGTGATATTTCCAATTCATCCATCGGCGCATTAGTTGACTCATGTTGGTGAAGGCATGGTTCACAAGAAATATAAGAATGTAAACCAACAAACAGGAAAGATAAACTAGTGAATACCAAGACGCTTCGAGTTTCAAAGCGTCCATAGAAAAGAAAAGAGTAAATGTGCAAGACACACATTCTGTAGATGTACCATGCTGTTGTGACACACTGTGCACAACCGATAAGCATGTACACTCTTTTAGCCTTAACTGATAAGAGAAAATGAAGAGAGAAGACAAATTGTGCTTCACAAGGATGCTCGTTGTGTATGAATCCTCCAATGCATGAGCGATGGGATCACATGATTCTGATGGAGGATGTGAAATATATGGATTAGATTTATCTTTAATGCACACAGGAGAGCGATGAGGAGCCACAGGTGTTCCAATAGATTTCTAATTAGGAGTGGAACTGACCTAAGGACAACGAGGGCCAAACATAACCATCCACACAACCTGAAATGCTGTGACATCTTGAGGGGTTTCCACTTCATTAGTGGGTAGATCATCAATGACTAGTTGCATAGAAAGATTAACAGCAGGGGAATCAACATCATGATTGAATGAAGGAGTGAAGAGATCACGAAATCCACGATCAAAACTTCTATATGTTGGTCAAAATCCTCATGATCTGATGAATCATGTAGACGGGTTGATGAGAGACAAGAATGTTAATCCTCTGCATTTTCAGAAATGACAAGTGCAACATTAGATGGATTTTCAGAGAAAGATTTGTCCTCTCCACAATGTAATGACAGACTGACATCTAGTGTGTCCTATGAATGACTAGAAGTTGAAAAATTCGGCGATGAGTTTTCATAGGGAAAATCAAAATTGGAAGAATCACAAGGGATGTCACGAGGATGAGGCGCGGATGGAAGGGATTCATCCTTCATCGCGAGTTATTCTTCATATTCCTACACACACTCATCATGAATGACATCGCAGGTTGGTTGCACAACACCAAATCCTTCGACAACTTGATCGTCATGAACAACGAGTGTGGAGTCTAGAATGGGAGGACACACACAATATAATATGGAATATCAACAAGACATTGGGGAAGAGGTTGAGGAAAAAAGTCCACGTGACAACCAACAATCTTGCATGCCAAATCTGTGAAGATATTATGAGCACGTGGGGTGGAAGGCTATGATAGTTCAACAGATGTGCATGCACCTTCTCCTACATAGCATTGTAGAGCTAGAGTTGTTTGATGAGAAGAGGATGGAAAATCACTTGTGACAACAACCTTGTCTGTCTTAGATTTGGAAACTCTAACAGTGAGGTATGACGAGAGGGGTTTGAATGATTCTAAGATTTGCGGATTTTCGGATATGTGAAGAAGGTACTCAAATATTCCATCGAGAAATTCCCAATCAATTTCATCTTTAGGAAATCAAAATGCAATATTAAGAAAGCGTATGTGAAATTTCTCAATGGATTCATTAGGTGCTTTCTGTAATTTCAGAATTTCTTTATTAAGTGCTTTACAGTAAAAATGATGGAACACATTGACTATCTCTGTAACAAAGTGATTAAAAGAGTGAATGTATTTATTAGGCAGTGTGACACACCATTGCAGTGGGTGCCCACGAAGCATGAATATGAACATTGTGCATATCATGTAATGCTCATGGACTTCGTAGTTGTCACAGAGACTGGCAAAGATAACGTTGTGTCTAAGCTAGGTCGTTCTGCTTTCACCTTCATATGTGTTTTGTAACAAGAGATTCCAGAGATCCTCTAGGATTTCAAAGTCATTCTTGTAAGACATACATCTCGGAGGACGAATAGTAAAATAAGTCATGATAGATGTGTGAAGATTAAAAATAGATTTTGAGGAATCCACTTATCATCTAGCCCTCCTTCTAGTGCTAGAAATGTTGACAGAACTGGACCCACCTATTGGATTCCTATACCAATAGGTTTCATCTTTCATGATTGACAGTGGAAGGGCTAAATATGTTCATCATTGCAGGCTGCAAAGGTTCCATATTTTGTGTACATACTACAAAAAATTTAAAAAATGAAAAGAGGGTATGCCTTAAAAGAATAATCAAAGGGCAAGAAAATCAAGTGGTCAAGAGAAAAGTGAAAATGAACCCCAAACTAAGGACCAGGAAAGTGGCCAGTCAAAATGCCACTACTAAGCTCATTTGGCAGTGTCATGTTATCCAAGTACTGCTGCTAATCACACTTGATGGATGGCCCAACAATCTAAACTAGACCATGACATGGTTAAATTGCTTGTTGCAGAATAGAAAATGTTTCCTGACCAAACAGCTTAAGCTTGGCAGATGACTAGCTAGGTAGAGAAATAAAGGTGCCCAACTGCTTAATC
>APFE030017699.1:0-32962 GCA_000404065.3 Pinus taeda
ATGTCCGTAGGTTTGTTGTTAAAGATCCCAGATTTGGATATTCCCAATCCCCTAATTACATTAGGTTGTTGAAATGGAGGAGTAGCATTATATATGGAGAGTTTGCTTCACATTTTTCCATATCATAATTTTCCTCCATCAAAGTGGGTGAGTTCAATGATTTAGCCGCCGCTTATGAAATTAATACTACCATAGAAATCCCTCTCCCTCTTTTCATCTCCAGACTTATTCATTGATTTGGCTGAAGATCTGTATGACTGTAAAGTATGGGCACTTGATTTGGTAGCCTTCCAATTTTTTATCAAATCCCCACATGGAAAATCAATATTATTTTGGGTTCAGGACACAAAGAACGTCAAACATTTAAAGCACAATATCATGCACACTCTGGGTATCACGATGCTCCTACAAAGTCTGATGTTCAGAGGAAAATCCATGTAGGAATATGTGATGTTACAAGATTATAACATCCTCCCATCATCCACCATCATATTAAACTTGAGGCTTCGAGGAGGATCATCTCGACCACGAAATTCAAAGGGCACACATGGAGTGTCTGGATCTAGTATTCACAAAGGAACATAATGGAATCAAGGGTAAGAAAATGGAGTCTTTTAGTTCATAGATATCCTCAAATCCAAATTTGTTGCCTCAAGAACACTAGATTATAAACACAATATACCCAACCCCTTCATAGTGGAACAACTGAATCAAATCCAAGTAATGACTGTAAATCTACCATAAAAAAATGATTTTTGCACAAAATATGAATCTCAAGTAGTATTATGCAGACTCAATAGTTTTTGGCCAAAACTAGTGGACCTTTTCCATTGGATATTCACAAATTGGACAATAAATTGTGAGATGCACCTTTTCTCCAGGGGTTTTTTCATAGCAAAATTTACATCGTGAGAGGATTGTGAATCTATATTGCAAGAGGATCCATGGTTTTGGGGCTCTACGGGACTTTTTTTCACCCCTTGGTTCCGAGATTTCAACACCAATATAATGGTAGTATCTTGAATGTTAGTTTGGGTTAGATTGCATAATGTACCCTTATATTTTTGGCTCCATAAAGTGATAGAAGCCATTGGGAACATATTAGGGTGATATATAAAGAAAGATACCCAAATATTTAATTAATAAATCTACACAATCCCCATAATTTATGTGGAGGTAGAATTAAACAAAGGATTGTCGGATCATATTTTGTTGACACACAACAAGAAATGCTCAACATAGTTCCTGCATTTTTGGAACACAACATTTAGATGTCGAATAAGCCGAAAAATGGTATATCCACAAAATTCATGTCCTGATGCCAAGAAAATGCCTCAAAGGAAGAAGAAAACAAGAAAGCAATTGAAGGATGGGAATTGCCACAGAATTTTCTTGATGAAGAAGAGGATTATGAAGAAGTGGATCCTCATACCAATGAAGAATACCAAAATACAAAAGAAAATGTAGAAAAGGGGAGCCCTAATCATTAAGTTTTAGTAACTCCACCAAACACATCGAGGCAGGAGATGGGATTCACTGTAGAAATGAAGACAAGTGACTCAAAATTTCATCATGTATCTGAAATTTCAGATTCAGATAAGAAAAATCTAAGAATGAATGAAGGGACCCAACTAACACTTGTAATGGCCACTCCTTCCTGGGGAGAATGTAAAAAGGTTAAAAAGAAGAAATGGAGAAAAGGGTAACATGCTTACCACCATTTTGGAGTCGTATTTTTGGTATCTGTGATCACCATTTTTGATTGGCACGATTTAATGCATTATCAACATCTACAACACCTAATTTTGTTGTCATTATAAAATTATCATTTTTCCTAAGGAAAAAAGAATATATTAATTATAAATAATTATAAAATAATCTGATTTTCAAATACACATTGAATAATATAGTGGTTGTTACCAAAAAAGAGCTTTTTCATTCATGACGTCATGGTGAATTACCAAAATAAGTGAAATATTATTAAATTTACCATGGATAAGTTAATGCAAGCATTCAATTCATTTGAATTGTATCTCTTCCCTTGGATACTATGCATGCTTAAAACCATCATAGAAGTTATTTGTATCAAGTTTGTAGATAATTTGTTTAGTGACCTTCCATATTGTATATTAAATAGATGTTAAAATGAATTCATGTTGCCAACAATAACCAACATGAACTTTGACTTGGGCGTAAATAAATGATTACTCTGCTCCACACTCTCTCAACTGATAGAGTCAGGACCACAATGGATGACTTTTTCTGAATGCCTCAATCTAATTAATCCAGCCCTATTATTTTGGCAACATCGGTAGTTTCTCAATGCCTCTCGTCATCACTCATCGCCTTCAAGTCATCAGAAAATTCAACAGTTGTACAACACGCCTAATAAGACTATGACATGCTGATTTTAAAAAATTCAATAGAAATGCATATAATTTGGTGGAATGAAGAACATAAGAGATGGTGGCTAGGGTGCACATGGGCTATAGGAAATGAGAACGAAGGAATTAGAATTTGCCACTTTCAACTTCCTGCCTAGATAGTCTACTTGTCATTGGCCATTATCGGAGGATGGGTTCTGAGCAATTGTGAGTGAGTTTCCATTAATTATTATTGTTTTCTTTGTGTTTCATTAAATTCATATTAATAAAAATTTTTAGGGATTCCATTATAATGATTTCTTGTGTGTATTTAATGATATTAGATTGATAGCTTCGTGTCATTTTTTTGTTTGTAGATTTTAAGAAAATTTAATAGTCTATTTAAAGTTTATTTAGGTTTATTTTTAAATTTCTAGAATCTATGTTGTTTACACTTTCAATTTAATTCTCCATAAATATTAGGTGAAATCCATTTTAATTATTTTCATTGCACATAATAATGTGATAGAATTTATTTTATTCTTTTCCCCATTTTATTGTAAATTATTTCTCAAAATTTTAACAATGTAATTATTTTTCTCTATATTTATTATTAATACCTATTTTCTAATGTACTTGCATGGAGATGGAGAGTGAAGATGATTTAGAATTACAATTTGTAATTTTTTGTTTATTTATATGTAAATTATATTATTATTTGTAAACAATCAAAAACTATATTGATAAGATTTGTATTTATTTTCACAGAGGGGAGTTTCCCTCTTTCTAATACCTCAAGATAGCTATGGATATGGTTTTATGTGAGGTATTTCTAGTGAAATTATGGTTATTTTGTTCTTATGTTTTTTTCTCTCTTCTTAAAGAAATTTACAGAAAACAATTAGGAATGTAGTAAAATTTATAAAATGGTGATAATTTTTTTAAATAAATTGATATTGGTAATGAATGGACAACGAAAATTTAAACAAAATAAATAAATAATTAAATTCAACTTCCTTCTTCCACAATGAACTTGGGTTGTACAACTTCTCTTCCTCATTGATCAAACCTTAAGCTTCGTCAATCTATGATTCATTTGGTAGTCACATTATTCCTTCAATGGTGATGCATTTAGGGCCAGCTTGGTCCTATCTCACACTTCCCCCCAATAGTCCACATGTGTCCAATATAAAGCTTTGCAACCTAGACCTCTGATTCGATTAGCAAATCAACATCAACAAGAGGATACACATACCTTTCTTTCCAACACACTCCTCATCCTCTTGTCCTCAAGATCTAAGCTTCTCAAGATATGGTTAGGCCACACCATCAACCCTAAATAACTACTCCCAACTATATTTCCATTCTCCAAAGACATTCTCTTGTTTTGATTTCCTTTCTAGACTTCCAAAGAATTATTTTGGTTTTAAGGAAACTCCTCAAAATACCCTACAATTATTTGTATCACAACAACAAGTGATCTGAGCTATCTAGAAAGGAAGACACTATTGTTTATCTACCTCTCTCCTTGGAGTAACTTTTTCTAAGCTAGAGATGTTTTACACACCCTCTCAACCATCAAAATTATGCCTCCAACATGATTTTGTAGAAGCAATTCCATATGGCCTAGATAGAGATCTGAACACCGCACAAAAGTAGCAAATAAAATTACTCAAACTTAGCTTATAGTTGCAACCTTGTTCATGATGGCTATCCACACCGAAACGTAAGAGAAACTCCTGCACATATTGTGCCAAAGTCTTCCTTCTTGTTAGCTAGTTAGCTAACTCAAGTTCACTATCTATCTCAAAGGTATACCTAATTTTATTTGCACTTTTGATGTGCTCTAACTATGCAACAATTAAATTCTATTTATATGCACACACATGGCTCCATGTGTTTTTCCTTGGGGCATATTTTAGCCCAAGTTGACCTACCCAACTAGACAAATTAATGACCAACCACATATAAAAATTAATATCTCTTATTAGAGACCTCTATTTTGTGTGAATTTAGCTACTCTTTTCTCCTCTAGATGTCCTCTAACACCTACAAGTGTCAAATCACTCAAAGTGTAGTTGTTTTTTCCTAATTAATTTAGGTACAAAACCCCAAGCTTGGGTTCCAATGCCATATCAATTATGTTTCTCTTCTTCATCCAAACATCCATCACTAGGGCTTCAAGTTCTTCCCACGCTACTAAATCTCAACAAACTCTTTAGATATAGATCCACAAGAGTTTTCATATTAGACTACAATTGACCATATGCTTATAGAACTAAGTCAATAGGCTAACACAATATTCCCAATTCCACCACAAGCTTGAGAAGGGCTGAGGGATATAATTTTATGCTTTTTAGACACTAAAAAATAAGAAGAAAGGAAAGAAAAATTATACCCAAGGCCATTAAAATTTTACATCTAAGTACCTATCATAGAATCTTCTAAGCAGATTGCAAGTTAAGACTCACACTGTTCGAACTTGATTCACACATCAACATATAATACCAATTGACAAGAAATTCTGATGGGTATTTAATTACAAGGCCCACAATACCTACATAATTTAGACTCAATTTCCTAAGAAGTGTTGGAGCATACCCAAGAAAAGGGTATAAGTAGCAAAAAAGCATAGAATTGCAACAATGTTTAGCATCACCTATTGGAAGAGATACGTTGTAGTAACTTGGACATGTAAAAGATTTACTCATTGAAATAAAAAGATAGAAAATGATGGTAGACCAGAAAATACAGAAACATCACAATTCACTTCAACCAAAGTTAGCATATAAAATGGAAGTTCGACATAGACAGAATTGAGGACAGTTGAGTGATTGCAATGAGAAAAAAAAACTCTAGACATCAAATTTACTTCTAAATCACCTTGTGTGACTACCACGACAATTGTTGAATGAAAGGATTACCAAGATAAAATGTCATTCATTCAGGCTGATACTGAGGAAGTCCCATATAATAATACTATGTGAGAATATATATTAAAGGAAATTCTAGACAAAAGTAATTTACAAACAGATGTTACCTCAACCTCACCTACAACTAACGAAAAAGTTCCTATAGTAGAGTCAAATACACCCAACACTTGAGCTCCATAAATAAAGAAAGGCTAAAACAAACATCTATTAAGAAACCTGACCAAAGGCATGCTTGAGAAAAACAAATATTTGAAGCACTAGAAAATTCTATGAGAGAAAAAAAAGAAAAATAAAATAAGGATATTGGATAGTAGCAATATTTAGTAGAGACAACAACAGAAAAAGGTATATCTAGTTAGAATGCTAGAACTGGGATATAAAGTGCAACTATTAGAACATAAATACTAGCTGATCAAGAATTGTTAAGGAACATATCACTAGCCAACAAGGTAGAATATTTGAAATATTTAAAAGCATTTGATACCCATGAAAGTATAGTTGTATGGAAATGGTCTATATTTTATCAACATCATCAAGTGCTTGCACCAACTACTTATCAAACAAAATTCCCTATGACTTCAACACCAACACATCCAATACCACAATCATCTTGATCATCGTCCTCACAATATAAATTCAATTTCTTTGAGCTAAGATTTTATGATGCGGTCTCTCTTCTGAACAACAACATCGCACTCAGGAAATTGAAGTTGAAGGTTTCAATCGACCGGCCAAGGAAGGGAAAAGAATAATAATTCACATTTTAAATCTTGCAGATGTAATTCAAGAAGTTCTCATCACCCCAGAACTAGATCTCCTAATTAGCCAACCACCCTTCTTGACGAACTTTATTTATTTATAAAGATTTACATTTTTTAATTTATGGTATATCAAATTTTGTAAGACTCCAAATATCCCCTTCTTTGTCACAAAGAAGATACTAAGGGTAGGGGAGATGTTGGAAGGGCTAGTTGGCTTAGTTGACGATCCCAAGCAATTCTAGAAATGATATTATAAAGTTGATCAACTCTCTAGTTGAGTCAAGGTTCTAGAAATGTATGCATCATTGTATCTTTTGTGACTAGCTTCTCAAGAGAATATAATATAAAGTAACACTTTTTTAGTTATTTTCTACATCATTTCTCTTCTTCTATTCCTATGTTCCTTATCTTCATGTGATTTCTTATTTTCCTCTCTACTAGTAACTAATGGTCATTATCTACTACACTGCAAGTATATATAATTTTTTTTGGAATATTTTTCTAAACTATAAAATATTTTTAAATATTGGTGCATCTTTCAATGAATTGTAAAATGTTGCAAAATATTAGTGAGACATTCACTTGATTATAAAATCTTGTAATTTATTGGTGAATCCCTCATTTAATCTTTACACAAAGTTATTTTTCCTTCTTATGCATTCATTCTCTCATAGAGAAATAATTATCCAAATATTAAAATATATTTTTGATGGTTATTGATGAGTTAATAAATATATTTTAGGAAAAACATCAAAATATATGAAATCTAATAAAATAGATATACACTCAATGGGAAAGGTAATACTTTTCATTAAGAAGGAGATACTTGTTCAATAGTACACATTCTTTAGGATAGGTAACACCTACATCACCTCCTATTGCAACTCTTCTACTAAAAATGTTCATATTTTTATTATATATGTACAAATTCCTTAGTTCTCCTTGTGATCAAAAGACGCCATGAAGGTGAAACAAACTTGGACATGCATAAGAAACTTTAACAAAATAAAAGAAGCATTCATTGTTTCTTTCACTAAACTGCAATATAATTACATTTATGCATACTAAATTATCTTTCATCATTCCAAAGAAAAAATCTCATGAAATGTACACACCCTTGACATTGAGGATTTTTGTGAGTACTATTTCAAAAAGCCTTGCAACATGCAAACATTAAATGACCCACAACTTTATTCCTTGTTAGTTATTCCAAATATAATAGTTTTATTCAAAAATGTCTCATGTTATTCTTCTCTTTTACTTACTTAATTATTTCACATATATTTCCACAACAGCGCCATGTATTTTTTTTCTTCTCGAAGGGTCCTATTTAGTAACTTTTATGAATTTTTTAATCTTGGTTAATGCAATATGTATAATGGGTTTGGTGTTTTGATTCTTATCATAATTTGATGGCTATACAAAATTTTCCATCCATTTAATTATATGGTCACAATAGTTATAATAAAACCAATAAATAATTTTATAGTGAGAATATTCTATATATAGTATATTTTAAATTAATTTTCAAACAACTATTTTAATTAAATTGAGAAGGAATAGAGATCATAACTACATTTTAAATCAATCTCAACCTTCTATTAATGACTAACATTTAAAAAAAAATATTATTGACTAATGAATCTCTAGCATCAACCTATTGATATTTGATAATTAAATTAAAATTATAGAAATCCTATTATAAGGTATACACACTATCAACATAACAAAATTAAGGAATCATAAATAAGTTTTCACAAATTTATTTATATGTATTTCATATTTTTAAATTATGTATTCATTTTTTTTAATCACTAATATTTATATTTTTTCTCTATGTTAAGACTAACCTAAGTACCCACGGGGGATTTGAGCCGGTGACCTATCGCAAGGAGTGCCTTAATAGCGCACCCATTCACCGTCAATCCAAAGCCCCATAGGCTATCACTAATATTTATATTAATATACATTAATATATATATTTGTAATAGGATTTTTTTAATATTTGTGTTTTGTTTTTTTCTTGTTTTCATTTTTTCTAATCAATTCTATGTTAAATTTTGAGGCTTTGTATTGAAATCTAAGGCATTGCTGAGTTCAATGCAATGGCTTTCACTAACTTTCATTGATATTTAGAGTCTATCAAATAATATTCTATTAAAATTATGCAAATCTTGATTGCATTCCCATTTATTTCATTAGGAATGGAATTTAAAGGATACAAACCAAAATATATTAAAATCATTATAGACATATTAATGTTTCTCTAACCTCATTATTTAACCTTCCACATGATTTGGAAGAGAGTGTATTAAAATATAAAATATATTTTTGATGGTTATTGACGAGTTAATAAATATATTTCAGGAAAAACATTAAAATATATGAAATCTAATAAAATACATATACACTAAATGGGAAAGTTAATACTTTTCATTAAGAAGGCGATAATTGTTCAATAGTACACATTCTTTAGGATTGGTAACACCTACATCACCTCCTATTGCAACTCTCGTACTAAAAAAGTTCATATTTTTATTATATATGTACAAATTCCTTAGTTCTCCTTGTGATCAAAAGAAGCCATGAAGGTGAAACAAACTTGGACATGTATAAAAGACTTTAACAAAATAAATGAAGGATTCATTGTTTCCTTCCCTAAACTGCAATATAACTACATTTATGCATCCTAAATTATCTTTCATCATTTCAAAGAAAAAATATCATGAAATGTACACACCCTTCACATTGAGGATTTTCGTCAGTACTATGTCAAAAGGCCTCGCAACATGCAAACATTAAATGACCCACAACTTTATTCCTTGTTAGTTATTCCAAATATAATAGTTTTATTCAAAAATGTCTCATGTTATTCTTCTCTTTTACTAACTTAATTCTTTCATATATATTTCCACAACAGCGCCATGCTTTTTCTTTCTTTTCGAAGGGTCCTATCTAGTAGCAAAAATTTCAAGGATGGAAATTTATTTTAAAGCTTATAAACCTTGTTTAACAGTAGTCCCTAATATGCATAATGTAAAAATTTTAATGATATTTTCGTAAAATTATTGACAGCTCTAATGATTTTCAAGTTAAAATAATTTTAAAGTATAAACTTTGAGCAAATAAATAAATAAATAAATGTCAAAATCAACAAGTACTTTTTATTTTTTATTTTGAAAAAACATGGAATATTAACCCACTCTAAATATTATGCCCAAAACAATTCTCTACTACGTGGAAAATTATCGTCCTTATTTACATTGGAACATTGTTTATTATACAAAGATCTCTAGACTATCCATAAATATTATCTCATTTTTCGCTCTACTTAGTCTTTCCCTTTCCTCTTCAAGGGTGATTTAATTCCCAAAGAATGAGAAGTCAACAGGTTTCTTTTGTTATACCTAACTACTTTAAGCATTAAATATGTTAATTGAGTACCTGCTAAATATATGTGGGATTTACCACTTCCTTATTTGTATGGGTCTATAGCTATGCATAATAATTTCTAACTTATTCTTTATCTCCTATTATTGTGGGAATAATTTTCTCCTTGTTCACATTCGCTAGAAATCTAAGAAATATATTATTCCTTATTCCCATTCGCTAGAAAGGCCCCTTTATTCATGTAGAAAAGTTCGACATATATATTTTAATTTCTTTGCTCCTATGAGTTTTCATTATGCTAATGAAAATAAATGTACGAAGAATTGTGTTGATGATGACATTGGAATGTGTTGGTTGCACTTATTGAAAAGTAAATCTCAATCTTTCAAAATTTTTAAGGATTTTCATGTATAGATTGGATATGGATATGAAGCATAATCACATATTGGCTCTCTTCACACTGTTAATGGAAGATAAAGTACTCTAATGAATATGAAAAATTTCTTTGCAAGCATGGCATTCAACATCAGAGCATAGTTGCATACAATTCTCAACAAAACTATGTAGTCAAAAGAATGAACATTACTACATTGAATATATTTTACTCAATGAGCATTTTCAAAAATAGAACATTGATGTTTTGGGATGATGTGATTCTATGTGAAATTTATGGTAAAATGTTATGTCCATCTCATGCTCTTAGAAAAATCCTCCTTGTAAAATGTGGTATGGATGAAATCCTTCGGTAAGCCATCACAAGATCTTTGGTCCCTCTACATTCACTTATGTTTGTAATAGTATAGCCATTTTTTCATATTGGGTATCTCATTGTAACTATTTACTTCTAGCTTTTTGGTTGCGATGTGTCATACATTGCTCATGGTTCCCTCGAAGGATTTCAGCATAGTTTCTATTTTTCTCAACGATTTCAAAATGAACTACCCTTCATACATGGAGTTCCTTCCAATATTATACAATATTTTTGAGTATTTTAACTCTATAATTAAATCGTAACTCGATTCTCATCTCGGTATAATTTTTCTTCGTACAAGCATATATGTACAATATTAATGTTATTCCATCTACAACAAAGTATCAGATTGAAGGATGTCATCTATATTACTAAGGTTAGACTCTGCTTATCTTAAAACCCTGTATAATTTTCTTTGCTTGATTAATTTAGAGTGATTCCAATTCAAACTAAGGAATTCCTTTCTGTGTGTGTAGGTTAATCTACGATTAACTTGGGTTATCTTGTGACATTGTTTTGGGGTCAAAATTTATGCAAGTTTTTTTGTCTACTCTTTGGCCTTCAAGTGCTTATTAAACACCTCCTCTTTATAGGGTTTCAGTGTCGGTTCTAATTTTGACTTGATGTTGGATACAAGGAAATTTGATGTTGTTTGAGTGTAAAGAAAACCCATACGTAGATAGAGCTTTTCCCAAAAGGTGCGACACTCAAAACAATGCATGTATATCGATTTCAATTCAAGTGATTTACCCTCTCTTTGTTAGTGAGAATATTTAATTATGAGAAAATAATTTTGGTTGTCTTATGGCCCCAACAATGTAAATATTTCTTTTTATTCATAAGAACAATTTATACAATCTATTTACTTGTTACTGTGTGTAATGAAGTCATTCCATCAAAGTTTTACAATACTATGATATGTGTTCTATTTATATTCTATGAGGGCATATTAGATATTCATGTCAACTCTATATATTTTGTTTCTACATAATGATTTTATATAATTTACTATTACTATCATTTTATTTGAAGAAGAGAATATGAAAATTAGGCAGGAGGTGTGTTGAACACTTGTCATGGGAGTTTGTGAAGGTTGTCCTTTAGGCCCTAGTAATACTTTACCCAAGATGCTTGTTCCATGGCCAATTGATATGATTCCATTCCTTTGATCTATAGCAAGCTAAACTAGGTATACATTTATTTTTCTACAAGTTAAACTATGTATAAATTTATTTTTCTTATCTCCAGTAGTTCTTTTCTGTAGTAGCTTACAACAGACTATACTTTTATAGGTGAATAAGGGTTACTGTGCATGTTTATATATTTATCCATTAAAACAATATTCTTTAATTTATTATATAATATCCTTTTGCATATTTGCACACATTCAAGTGTATTATTTTTTAGAATATAATTATCTAAGATTTTCTTGTTGGAAATAAGTTAAAGTGTATTTAATTCCTCTAACCAAGAACTATCTTTCCAATTAGTTACCCCAAAGCTCTATCTCCTACTTCCTACGAGAAAAAATAGTAGTCATTTCCCAATTGACATTTCCTTGACCCTTAGCAGCATCTTGCTACTTTTGTGGTATGAGTACAATCATTCTTTCCCAATATACCCTTATCTTTTATACAACCCATTTTATCTCCAACAATCTGTTTGAGTTTCACCCATGGAATGTTTATTTTCAGTCATGTGTTTTCTTGGTAGTCTACAAAACGAACAATTCAACTATAGCAAAAAGAACTTTTTTGTTTACTTTTTATCTTGACTCTTCTTGGGCATAACTCCTTCCATGTGAATTAGAAGTATAATATCACATGTAAGCCTTTAATAATTTTTCAAGAATCATAACACAAAAAGCCAATTTTTTTATATTAATAAAAATAAATATTTACACTGTCATATGTCACATCACTTGACCAACTTTGACTTCTTAAGGGCAATTAAATATTCAATTAAAAAGGTCATAATATAAATTTACCAAGGCTTATTACAATTCACTTTTGTAATTAGAGGAAACATAAGCACCTTGAAAAAGACATCTTTATCATGTTTAAAAAGAAAGTTGTATATTTTTTAAATGAATTGTGTGTTTTCTTTGAAAATTAATTTATTAACTTAAACAAAAATATAAATCAAATGATAAAATTCAACTCTAGATTTGTATTTTTGAAATATATTTTGATTAAAATATTTGTAAACAAATTAAGTTGAACATAAGTGACTTAAAATAAAATATTTAACTTTTTCCTGGTTTTCTTCTAATATTATGATATTATGTATCTGTAAACTGAGGACACAAAAAGGCAAAAATGAACAAAACAAATAAACTGATACTGAAAAATAAAAAACACATTTTAAAATTCTATCATTATAAAGCATCAATTTCTAGCTAATTAATCTCTAAAGTACATAATTTCTTGCAAATTATGATAAATGTTTTGTGGTGTATTTTTTGAAATCTATTGAGTAGCTGTGCTTGCAAAACGTTTATCATCATGATCATTTGTGGTATTAAAGTTATTTTTATTATTGAAATATATGTTAATTAATAGATGTCATGATCATTTGTAGAAATAAATGGGATGTTATTAAATTAAATATCAATTCGCACATAATTTTGCACATAAAATAAGTTAAAACCCAAATTCAACTCGTTTAAAGTGTAATTGTTATATATTATCTTTATTTATGGGCAAAACCATTATATATGCACAAACACAAAAATATACACAAAATAAACTATTGTCACAAACATTTGAAATTTTGTCATAAAACATAAAATTGTAATTAATTATAGGAATATATTCATTAAAAATAATTGCGATTTTAGAATACACACATTGAATAGTGGTGGTTACAAAAAGGGATACATTTTCATTCATGATGTCATGGTCATTTACCAAAATAAGTGAACTTTTATTAAATTGAGCATACATAATTTATGCAAGCATTCAATTAATTTAAAGTGTAATTGTTGCATTGGATACTATGCATGCTTAAAATCATCATATAATTTATTTCTATCATGTGATTCTAACAAAAGTTTTATTGTGTTCCAGAATTTATAGACATACAAATACAAACGAAAAAACCAATACATTACATAAAATAAAAACACGAACTTTTAAAATTCTACCATCACAAAACATGGATTTGTAACTAATTATCAATATGTATTAATTAAAAATGCTTGTCAAAGATGCATTGAATAGTGATACTTACAGAAAATACATAGTCTTTCATGATGTTATGCTCATTTGCAAAAATAAATGAAATTTGGTGAAACTAAATGCTCATCTAAACATATATAGTTTAGTACACATTAAATTAATTGGGACAGTAATTCTTGTATATTATATTTTATGTATGTAAAATCATCATAGAGGTGATTTGTATCAACTAAATAGACAATTTGGTCAATGACCTTCCATACGGGATATTCTAATGAAAGAATTTCTTGTGTTCTAAAATTATACACAAACAAGAGCATAAACAAACAAACACATACATTCATAAAATAAAAACACAAACATTTAAAATTCTATCATCACAAAACATCAACATGTAGCTAATTATAAAAATCATATTAATTAAAAACAGTTATAAAGAGTATTGTGCATGGAATAGCGGCACTTAGAAAAATTCAAATTCTTTGATGATGTTGAAAGAATAAGATTTTATTAAATTAAACAACAATTTAAAGATTGGTAAGTTAATATACAAATTCTACTCATTCTAAAATTAATTATTGTATACGATATTACATGTGTGTAAAAATATTATACCCAAACAAACAACCACACACAAACAAAATCATAACAAACAAATACATAGCAAAAAATAAAACCACATACATTGAAAATTATATCATCACAAAACATCAATCTGTAAATTAATTTTTAAATTTTATGTTTATTTCGTTTAATATGTTTTTAATTTTACATTGAATGATTGTGGTTAAAAAAATATTCATCCTCATATTCATGTGTGATGTTGTGATTATTTGTATTGTTGAAAAGTATATATTGATTAAAAACAATCATGAAAACTTGTGATTTTCAAACACACAAAAACTCGTGATGATCCTTACAAGGAAAATCTATAGTTATTATTACTTGTGGTATTGTCATGGACATTTATATATATAAAATTTATTGACAAAATATTTTTGAAATTTTGATTTTATACTAAATAGACTTAACAAATTATAAACTCCACCCTTTTTGTACCGTAAAATAAAAAAATTGAGTAAAATTTAAGATAAGAATATATTAATTAAAATATCAAACTAAAGATTGATAGGGGAATTGTGTCAAGAGGAAAAGCTCGGTGTGATGGCTAGGGTTTCTTAGTCATTTTTCTTTCCTTATGTGGTCAGGTTTCTTCAGACATCAAATGCACCTTCTGCGTCATCGCTAGGGCACGATCTCACTGCTTGTGTGTCCGATAATGGAGTTTTTGAATGGAATTAATTCTAGTTCCGGTCTCCTATGCAGGGATGGAGACTGACAGCCTATGCTGTTAGTAGTATCATCCACCAAATGATCGATGCAGAGTACCTTCTCATCCTGTACGTACACGATGGAATAGAAGGAAGTGAAGGGCATCACATTCATGAGTTGGGAATGGACCTGTGTAGGATTAAGGTGACACTGGAGCAAAAATCTTATAATTGTTTCGGGTCTTAGTCACAAGAGAAATATCGATCAGATCTGAAGGAAAAATATTGGCTACAGAAGTGAATATTCCACCTCGAAAACTTCATTTCATAGATCCGTTGTTAAAATCCCAAATTTGGATATTCTCAATCCCCTGAGCACATTAGCTTGTAAAAATGGAGGAGTAGCATTGGATGTGAAAAGTCTACTTCGTTTTTTGATGGATCAAAATTTTCGTCGATCAAAGTGGGTGGGTTTGGTGGTTTGGCCATCACTTATGAAGTCAATACTGCGACGGAAATCCATATCACTCTTTGCAGATTCAAACTTATCCATTGATTCTACTGAAGATTCGTGTGACTGTCAAGTATGGGCACTCGATCTAGTAGCCTTCCAGATTTTTGTCAAATCCCCAAATGGAAAATCAATATTATTTTGGGTTTTGGCCACAAATCACATCAAACAATTAAAGCACAATATCGTGCACACTCTGGGTATCCCACTACTCCTACAAAGTCTAATCTGCAGATGAAAATCGATGCAAGAAGATGTGATGTTACAATATTATAACATCCTCCTGTTATCCACCATCATAATAAACTTGAGTATTCGGGGAGGATCACCTCGACCAATAAATTCAAAGGGCACAAGGGGAGTGTATAGATCTAGTATTCCCAAAGGAACATAATCAAATCAAGGGCAAGTATATGGAGTCTTTTCTTTCATAGATATCCTCAAAGGAAGATGTGTTGCCTCAACAACACCAGATCAGAAACACAATATACACAACACCTACATAGTGGAACAACTAAATCAAATACCAGTATTGACTATAGATCTACCATAAAAAATTATTTTTTCAAAACATATGAATCTCAAGAAGTACTATGCAGATTCAACACTTTTTGGCTAAAACTAATGGATCTCTTCCATTGGATATTCACAAATTGGACAATAAACTGTGAGATTCAGCTTTGCTCCAGGGGCTCTTTCATAGTAAAATTTGTATCATGAGAGGGTTGTGAATATATATTGAAAGAGGGTCCATGGTTTTGGGGCTTTGCAGAAACTTTTGTCATCCTTTGGTTCCCATATTTCGACGCGAATATAATTGTAGTATCTCAAAGGTTGGTTTGGGTTAGACTGCATAATCTACCCGTACATTTATGGCTCCGTAAAGTGATAGAAGCCATTGGGAACATATTAGTGTGATACATAAATAAATATACACAAATATTTGAGGAACAAATCTACATAATCGCCAAAATTTCTTTGGAGCTAGACCTCAACAAAGGATTTTAGGACCATATTCTCTTGACACACAATAAGAAGTGCTCGACACAGTTCCTATATTTTGAGAACAAAACTTTTAGATGTCGAATAAGCCAACAAATGAGACATCCACAAAATTCATGTCATGATGCCAAGAAAACATGTCAAAGGAAGAAGTAAACAAGAAAGAAGCTCAAGGGATGAAAATTCCCACAAAATTTTCCTGATAAAGAAGAGAATGATGAAGAAATGGATCCTCCTACCAATGAAGAAGCCCAAAATACACAAGAAAACATAGAAAAGGGGAGCATTAATCATGAAGTTTCAAGAACTCCAGCACACAAATCGAGGCATGAGATGATCACTCTAGTAATAGAGACGGGGGATTCAAAATATCATAGTGTATCTGAAATTTCATATTCAGATAAGCAAAATCCAACAACGAATGAAGGGACCCAGCTAGAGTTTGTAATGGCCACTCCTTACCAGGAAGAATGGCAAAAGGTTAAAAGGAGGAAATGGAGAAAAGGGTGACATGTTTACCACCACTAGGAGTTGTATTTTTGGTCTTTATGATCACCAATTTCGATTGGCAAGATTGAATGCATTATCACTATCTACAACATGTAATTTCGCTTTCATTAATAAAATTACGATTATTTCTGAGGAAAGAAATTATATTATTTATAAATAATTATAAAAGAATCCGATTTTCAAATACACATTGAATATTATAGTGGTTGTTACAAAGAAAAAACTTTGTGATTCATGATGTCATGGTCAATTCCCAAAATAAGTGATTTTTTTTTAAATAGACCATGGTTAAGTTAATGCAAGCATTCAATTCATTTGAAGTGTATCTCTTGCATTGGATACCATGCATGCTTAAAATCATCATAGAAGTTATTCGTATGATGTTTATAGACAATTTGTTTAGTGACCTTCCATATGGTATATTATATTGAAAGTTTTTTGTGTGTTCTAGAATTCATAGACATATAAACACAGAAAAGCACAATTGCAAACAAGTAAATACATTATATAAAATAAAAACACAAACATTTAAAACCCTATCATCATGAAATGTCCATTTGTAACTAATCATAAATATATGTTAAACAAAAATACTTATAAAGTAATTTTATTCTAATATATGCATTGAATAATGATACTTACTAACAAAATAAAACCATAGTCATTTGCAAAAATAAATGAAATTTTGTTAAACTAAATGCTAATTTGAACATATATAGTTTAATACACATTCAATTAATTGGAAGTGTAATTCTTAGATATTGTATTTTATGTGTGTAAAATCATCATAGATGTGACTTGCATCAAGTCAATAGTCAAGTTGGGCAATGACCATCCATACGACATATTCTAATGAAAGTATTTCTCGTGTTCTAAAGTTTATACACAAACAAGGGCATACAAAAACAAACACATACATTACATAAAATAAAAACACAAACATTTAAAATTCTATCATCATAAAAATTCTATCTAATTATAAAAAATGATTAATTAGAAAGTAATGTTCATTGATAGTGGTGCTTTTGAAAATTCAGATTCATTCATGATGTTGTTGTCATTTGCAGAAAAAACAAGATTTATTAAATTAAGCTACAAGTTAAAGATCAGTTCTTTAGTATACAGATTCTACACATTGGCAAAGTACTTATTTTTATGATTACATCTGTGTAAAAAAATTATACACATACAAATATAACAAACAACCAACGGAAAACAAGAGCATAAAAAGTACAGAGCATAAACTAAAGTCACATACATTTAAAATTCTATGATCATAAAACATCAATTTGTAAATTAATTTTTAAATTCTATGTTTATTTTGTTTGTATTTTATCATCATCACGAGGGACTTTTGATATATTTTAAGTTATCATTGAATGATTGTGGTTTCAAAAAATATCATTGTCATAGTAACTTGTGATGTTGTGATTGTTTGTATTGTTGAAAAGTATATATTGATTAAAACCAATCATGAAAACATGTTATTTTCAAACTTACAAAAAATGGTGATGATGCTTACAAAGAAAATCCACAGCCATCTATTTTCATCATATTATAACAAGTTATAAACTCCACCCATTCTATATCATAACAGATTAATTAACTAATAAATTAGTTATTTATTTTGTTGAAAGTGGCGTTATTCATTCATTATTAATATCAGTTTATTTAAACAAATTAATAAATTTATATACTTATTGTTAAGTTGGAAATGTTTTTATATTAAAATTTTAAGTTAATTACAATAAAATTTTAGAAGTTTTTGAATGAACAGTTTATATTTATATATGAATTTTTTTAAAAATATTAATAGTTGTAACGTGAGGGAGGAGGATAATGGAGAGCGGGGCAGAAATGTGTGCTAGGGTTTTAAGCTGCTGCAAAGTTGAATTCGCTGCAATCGAGCTTATGCTTGCTTCTGTTGATCAAAGGAATCCACACAGTGGGGTATTGTTGTTGCGATGGACATCGAAGGAGGACCCAAGTTCTATGGGAACCAAACTGGAAGGGATTCAGGTGATCCAAAGTTGTTGGAAATATATGATTTGTGTAGATAATTGGGATTCGACTCATTGGTTTTTATTCCTGGTGGGATCCTTTTCACGCAGTATCTTTTACGCATTCTCCCACATCCATTATTTTTATTTTGCTTTCTTTCATAATTTTTCGTGGATGATAGTGGAATGGAGATGATCGGTAGAGCTCTGCTAGGATTTGGAGCCGACTGGTCCATGGCATCGACTGGGCCTGCAGTGGATC
The DNA here is from genome assembly GCA_000404065.3 of Pinus taeda. Classification (NCBI taxonomy): domain Eukaryota; kingdom Viridiplantae; phylum Streptophyta; class Pinopsida; order Pinales; family Pinaceae; genus Pinus; species Pinus taeda. The sequence continues at coordinate 18,934 of APFE030017699.1, forward strand.
CCGTCCCGGCTGTGCCCGTGACGTATGAAGGTTCCATAACCCTGGAGAAAAGCCCGTGAAGGTGTCGAACGAGAATCCCAAATGGATGAAGCTGACAGCGCCCTCATTTACAGAGGATCTATGTAGCCATCATGGCTCTAAACGTGTATTGCGCTTTGTGCCCATATGCTGTGGTCGTGCCTGAGGCCCTAAAGAATGATGAGGCACCAAATATTGGTGCGAAACCTACAGCTCCAAAGGCGGTGGCCCTCAATGCCAAGGATCCAGCTGAGGCCACTAAAACTGCTGCTCCGAAGGGCGTGATGAATTCTATCCCCATGATCGTCTGCGGGGTAGAAAAGAAAGCCGAAAAGGAGTTTGGCTACAGGGAACAGGGAAATAGTTTCCTGAACGAGCCCACAGAGATCCCATTGCATTATTGCACACCTGAAGCTTCTTGGTCATGGTACCTCTAGACAGAATCAGAACCCTCATCATTGCTAAAAAAAAAATTATTTAAATTTTTTATTAAAGCCCCTTCGGAGATGTAATTATTTATCTAGGTTCATGCAATAGACTGTGTAATTCATTTTAAGAATCTTATCTCAAATCATTTTGGATATCCAACTGGATTAAAATATCTAAGTTTTGGGGGCATACGTCTCCACGATCCCAAACCTCTCACATAATACAATGTTTTACTTCTGTCTCAGTTTTGGCACCAGCGATTGGTGCCAAAAATGCGGCTCCAACGGTGGTGGCTCTCAATGCCAAGGATCTAGTTGTAACCACTTAGATTGCTACTCCGAGGGTTGTGATGAAGTTTACCCCCAGGATCATCTGTGGGGTCGCAAAGAAAGTCGAAAAGGAGTCTGGCTATAGGGAATAGAGAAATATTTTCCTGAAGGAGCCCACAAAGATCCCATTACATTGTGGCACACCTAAGGCTGCTTGGCCATGCCACCTCCAGACGGAATCAGAACCCTCATCACTGGTAAATCCTTTTTGATTTAAAATTTGTATTAAAACCCTTTCGGAGATGTCACTGTTGATCTCGGTTCACACAATAGACTATGTGATGCATTTGAAGAATCTTATCCCAAATAATTTTGGATATCCAGCTAGATTACAATATCTGATTTTTTGGGCAGAGCTCTCTAGGATCCCAAACCTCTCACATAATACAATATTTTACCTGTGTCTACTATAATACTGAATTTGAGGCTGAGAGGTGGCACATATTACAATAAAACAAATCATTCAGGACGAGGCTCTCAGAGCAATTCAACCAAAAGCACATAAATACATCAAAAGCACAAAAAAGGAGGAAGTTCTTTCAAGAACATCCTCCAAGGGAAAAATTCACCTTCAGCGTCAACAAAGCAAGCCAGAAGTAAACCATGTACATATATTGTGGAGAAATTGAATCACATCCTAAAATTAAACATAGATATACCATAAACAAATGGGCATTGTAATATTTTGGGAAAACAAGCTATTATCTACCGATTCAACTATTTTGGCACGAAACCCACTGAGCTCCTTCACTGGATTTTCGCAAATGGCTGAGCTCTTTCACTAGATTTTCGCAAACTGCAGTGCTCACTATCATATTCACCTATGTTCTAAGGGGTTTTTCATTGTAAATTTCCCATCAAAAAAGGTTAGAGATATCGTACTACGGGAAGGACCATGGTTTTGGGGATCCATGGGTTTTTTCATCACAGCATGGTTTCCAGAATTTGATGCAAATACTATGGTTGCATCTAGGATGCCAATTTGGGTTCATCTGCAAAACCTCCCATTACATCTATAAAACTAGCCAAACCTTGCATGCATCAGCAACACCATTGGGTGACACATTAGAATGGACATACAAAGACTAGAGAAAATAATTTTCACATTCGCATGAATATGTGTAGAAGTAGATCTCAACAAAGGCTTGTCGACCACATTCAACTGAAGCACAAACAGTGGTGCTAGACACATACACTTGATTATCGAAATACAACATTTAAATGTAGAAACTATCGGCAAACATGACACCTACAAAATACGTGCCTAAAGCCAAAGAAAACACATGTGTAAAGAAGAAAATAGAAAAACAGGCCAAGGGATGGCAATTTTCACCACCACGCTTTGATGAGGACGAGGAAGCTGGTGTGGAACATCCCACATCAATGAGGAAAATCATATGAACAAGGAATCAAAAACACATGAATTACATCCACAATCTTCGATGGACTCACACCTAGTAAATATACTAGACACAATGGATACCCATGGATCCAAATGACTACATACTTTAGACAACTCTAATTCTGCTAAAGAAAACCCTCAACATGAGGATGATACTTCACTTGCACTTATATCTTCGATGCTGATTCAAGGGGAGTGGTGCAAGGTGAAGAAGAAGAAAGGGAGAAAAACATGATTTTTCTCCCCATATGTACATTACCTTTTCCAATTTTTGATGAGCCATTAACTAGCCCATGAATGGGTCACGGCATCTACAACATATAATTTTGTTTTAATTAATAAAATAAAGATCTTTCTCCTTGAGAAAACAATAATATTTGGAATGTCAAATAAGATATAAGAAAATAATATAACCTTCACAAAAACCATTTGAAATACATTTATAATTAATTTTAAAATTAATTATTTGTCACTAAATTAAAATAATAAAAAAACGTTTACAATAATAGGAAATTATTTTTTAACAATTATATAAAACTTAAAAAAAACTTAAATGTTGCAGAATATCTATGAGAGTTAAAAAAATTCATATATATATATATGAATTTTTTTTTCCTTATATACATTTATTGAACATTTTATGCAACAACCTTATAAATAATTAAATAGATGTTAATATGAATTCATGTCGCCAACGAGAACCAAAAGGATAGGACACATACATAATTATATGTTAAAAAGAATTCACGTTGCCAACAATAACTAACAAGGTGAGATAGAGACACAATTAAATGTTAAAATGAATTCACTTTGCCAACATTTATTTACAGAAGTGTAAATAAATGTTTACATATATCCTCTCGACTTTTACTCATTTACTCTACTCCAAGCTCTACCAACAAATAAAGTCAGAACCACAACATCATTATCTTATCTTCTTCCCAATGAATGGATTCAGGACCACAACGGATGGCTTTGTCTGAATTCGTTAATCGAATTACTCCAGCTCCAGTATTTCGGCAACGTCCATCGTTACTCAGCTCCACAACAAGCCTAATAAGACTATGACGTGTGGATTTTAAACAATTCAATAAAATTTCATATAATTTAGTGGAATGAAGAACATAAGAGATGGTGGCAGGGGTGAGATTGGGCTACAGGAAATTAAACCAAGGAATTGGAATTTGTCATTTTCAACTTCTTGCCATGATAGTCTACTTGTTATTGGTGATTATTGGAAGATAGTCTACTAATAAAATAATTTTTTTAACTAATAAATAAAATCATAGCATCATATAGGTTAATAATCATTTTCATTAAAGTTATATGGATTAATAATTTTAGTAATTAAAAAATAATTAATTTAAGTTATATAAATATTTTTAGGTTTGATAATTTGAATGATATATATATCAATAGAATATTTATTTCAAAGTTTGAGATAATTTATTTTTTTCAATATTTTTAAGAGTCTTACAAAACACTTCGACTATCAAAAATCTAGCTACTAAATAGCTAAAGCTTTTCTTAAGTACAACCAACTAGTTATTGGATTAAAACAATGAAGGAAATCATAAGGAAACACCCATTAGTTATTAGTTACCAATAATATTTTGATCTATAAAACTATATATTAATATATGTATCATAAATTCACTAATTATAATGAATTTAATATTAGATATTTCTATATTTTGAACTATATATTAACCCCCACAAAATTGTTCCCCTTATTTAGTGTAACCTTTGACCACTATAATATCTGATACTATATGTGCCCCTTAACCTAAAACCATTATGAATTTCAAAACACTAATATGACCCATAACAACTAATTTACTATGATCACTCATACTCATAGATAATTACAAACCCTTCCATAATGCAACCTCTAACCAATGTTACTATTAAAAAAGAATGACACTTGATAATTATTAAGGGACTAACTCTAAAATTAATTAAACAATAGTGCACTATGAGCTTTAAAACACAATGAATTCTAGAAACTATGACCCCTAGTACACTTCACGATATTGACATTATAATTCTTGAAATTTTACAATAGGCATCAATTTTAATATTTAACACATTAACTATAGCATTAAAATGATAGATTTTATGTACTTAAAGTGAATAACATAGTGATAAAGTTGAGTGAAGTGCAACTCCAAATGCAATCTCATAAGAAAGGAATATAGTAAATGTTGTGTATTTTGGAGATGATATTTTGATTATCTATATTAACCCAAAAATCACTTTTCTTGAGACAACATATGGTAATGGTTTTGATTATCAATATCGACCCAAAACACACTTTTAGTTATATGTATTTCAAAATTATAAAATTTCTAAATTTCTAAATTGTGTATTTTTATGGTCTTTTCCTATTTGCACTATTCAATGGAATACAAATAATAAATATTCATTATTGGGCTCTTATTTTTTCACGTTTATATTATTTTGTTAAATATATGTATTGTTAAATTAAGTTTTTGATATCTAATTTTTTTTCTTATTTCTAAATTTTTCCTAATGAGAGAGAGTCATTTTTCATGAATAGGTAGAGTCTCTAACATTAAACTCACTATTCTACCATAAATTAGTCAAATCATCATGATGAGAAAAATATAGAACTAGGGAAAACACATTGGTGACATGCTGAATATGAACCGGTATGAATGTGAAAATTTTAATAAGTCTATTTGGCTCCCTTCTTTACTAATTTGGATAGACATGAAACAAACTTCACTAGTTACTCCTATAGAAATATTTAAAAATCTTCCAATAGATGGAGAGTACCTCAACACATACAAAAAATGTTCCCTCCCTCATCGCACATTCAATTGTCGCTACAAATAATTGAAGTTTGGTATGTTGACTCTTTAGATGTAGACCGGAAAGATATTCTGTATCAACCTACAATTCACAAAATGTATATATGATCAGTTAATAATCTAACATAATACAATTCCACCACAAGCTCAAGAAAAATAAGGGGATATGCTTTTAATCCTTCTGGATACCGAACAAGAAGAGGAAAGGGAAGCATAGTTAGACACAACCATTTAAATTTGACCTCATAGTACCTGTGACATAATCTCATAAGAATATTGCAAGCGAAGACTCACGGAGTTGGAAAACAATAGGGACATAAACATATACAATAAATGTGAATGAAATCTTTCTAGGTATTCAACTAGAAGACCCACAATATCAATAGAATCTACACTCAAACGCATGAAATACTTTTGAGATTACACTATAAAGGGTAGATATGAAAAGAAGCCTAGAGAATTAGAACAACTTCTAGAATAATCTATTGGGCCTGACGTCTTCCAGTTTATTGGACATGGAAAATATGTAACATTGAAGGATTACTATAGAAAATGATGGCATTTCAGCAAACACAGGAACATAAACAATCGACTCCAGACAAATTCAACATAGAAGGAAGCTCATCATAGGTAGAGGACAAAGGATAGTTGACTGAACACGACAGGAATAAAAATATCTTCAATATCGACTTGACATTTGATTCACCCCATGTTACTACGATAACAATTATAGAAGAAAAAGATGATCAAGATAAAACCCGATCCAAGCGGACTGATCAGGACAAAGTTTCATCCAAGCATTCTAGGTTTGATGACATGTTAATTTGGATAGTAAAAATATTCAGCCATAAAGAGAACAACATGAAATGGGGATTTGGTTGGAATGTTATAACTAGGAAATAGAGCAACATAATATAAACATTCCAATAAGAATTAATGATCCACCTTTTGCAGTCCAACAATTAGTACATAAGACGGTAATTATGCTAATCATCATAGTTATAAGTTAATTCTTAGGTTTATGGAATATATTTAAACCCCATGGAATATTTTATAACATTCATAGTAATATTTACATATTTCACCGCTAAAATTTTCCACTAAGATTTTTTGTTGTTGTTGAAATATGCATGCAAGTTTATTTATTTTTATAAATAACCACAATATAATTTGTAATAAAATTATAATTTTGTTAATTTATATTGTTTTTTTAAGCTATGAAATGTGATAGGAATAATAGGTTACCCATTTTGATGGTTATCATGAATTGAATTTTATTTTCACTTCGATCCATTGGATTTATATGGCTTCCCTTGTTTGTCTTAATTTTATGTTAATATTTTCTTTTAACTTAAATTGGAAATAAATTACAAAATAGATATTCATATAATTATGGTCAATAGTAAGAATAAATCTTCCATGATTATAATTTAATTATTAGGTTGATCATAGATATTTAAACCCCATGGAATATGTTGGAATATTCATTGTAATATTGACATATCAATGATAAGATTTCTACCAAAATTAGGTATACTCTATTAATTAAATTATCTCAAATTAATTAATTTAAGAAAATGGCATATCAACACATCATATTGGGAATGTGGTATTTCTAAGCTATGGTAATGTAAGAAGAAATGTTTCCAATTAAAGGATTTCCACAATAATAGTGGGGTGAAACTACATGGATAAACATATTTTTATATATTATATAGCTCCAATAATAATAACAATAACAAAGATATGGTTTAGTTAACTTTTATAATTTTTTTAGTCTCGTTAATGCAATATGTATAATGGGGTTAGTGTTTTGATTCTTATCATAGATTGACAGCTATAGAAATTTTTCAATCCATTTAATTATATGGTCACAATAGTTATAATAAAAGAAATAAATCATTTTATAGTCAAAATATTCTATATATAGTGTATTTTAAATTAATTTGGAAACATTTTTTTTTTATTATAAAATTCAGAAGGAATGGAGATCATAATTACATTTTAGCTAGGTCTTAACCTTCTATTAATGAGTAATATAAAAATACTAATTATTTATTATTGAATCTCTAGCATCAACCTATTTATTATTGATAATTAAATTAAAATTATAGAAGTCCTATTACAAGGGATACACACTATCAACATAACAAAATTAAAGAATCATAATTATGATTTCACAGATTTATTTATATGCATTTTAGATTTGTAAATTAGGTATTCCCATTTTTTTAATCACTAATATTTATATTTATATACATAAATATGTATTTGTTTGTAATATGAATTTTCTTTTAATATTTTTTTTGGTTTTGTTTTTTGTTTTCATTTTTTCTACTCAATTTTAACCTTAAATGTTGAGCCTTTCTTTCAAAATCTTAAAGGTGTTGTTGAGTTCAATGCAAGGCTTTTCACTGATTTCACTTAATATGTACAAATATATGAGATATTTTTCTATTAAAATTATGAAATCTCAAATGCATTCACATTTATTTATTTAGGAAAGGAATTAAAAGGATACAAACCAAAATATATTGACACCATTATACACATATTAATGTTTCTCTGACCTCATTATTCACAAAAATCCCCCTTTGAATGGGTGTGAGATATGCAAGACACCTTCCATGTGATTTGGAAGAGAATCGTATTACAATGTAAAATATATATTTTTGGTGGTTATTGACAAATTAATAAATATATTTTTAGGAAAAACATTAAAGTATATGGAAATGTAATAAAATAGGTATACACTCAATCGGAAAGATAATACTTTTCATTAAGAAGGAGATAATTGTTCAACAATACACATTGTTTAGGATTGGTAACACCTACATCACCTCCTATTGCAACTCTTCTACTCAAAACGTTCATATTTTTATTATATATGTACAATGAGAGACTGCTTAGCTCTCCTTTGGATCAAAAGAAGCCATGAAGGTGAAATAAACTTGGACATGCATAAAAAAGCCTTAATGGAATAAAAGAAGCATCCATTGTTTCTTTCACTAAATTGTAATATAATTACGTTTATGCATCCTAAATTGTATTTCATCATTTCAAAGAAAAAATATCATGAAATGTACACACCTTTCGCATTGAGGATTTTCATAGTTTCTATGTCACAAAGGCTCCCAACATGCAAACATTAAATGACCCGCAAATTTATTCCTTTTTAGTTATTCCCCACATGTTAGTTTTATCCAACAATGTCACAAGTAATTCTTGTTTGTTACTCACTTGATTTTTTTATATATTTTCCACAATTGCGCTATGTTTTTTCTTTCTTCTCGAAGGGTTCTATCTACTAGCAAAAATTTCAAGGATGGAAATTTATTTTAAAGCTTATAAACCTTGTCTAGCATTAGTACCCACTAATATGCATAATATAAAGTGTTTAATGATATTTTCGTAAAAATATTGAGAGTTCTAATGATTTTGAAGTTAAAATAATTTTAAATTATAAAAATTGACAAAATAAATTAAAATATGTCAAAATTCATAACTATTTTTATTTTTTATTTTGGAAAACCATGGAATATTATCCCACTCTAAATATTGCCCCAAATAATTTTGTCTACTACATTTACATTGGAACACATTTTATTCTACCGAGAGCTCATACACTATCTGTCAATATCATCTCATTTTTCTCTCTACTTAGTCATGCCCCTTCCTCTTCAAGGGTGATTTAATTCCCAAATAATGAGAACTAAACATGCTTCTTTTGTTATACCTAACTACTTTAAGAATTAAATATGTTAATTGAGTATCCTACTAAATATATCTGGGATTTTCCACTTCCTTATTTGTATGGGTCTTTAGCTATGCATAATCATTTCTAACTTCTTCTTTGTCTCATATAATTGTTTGGATAACATTCTCCTTTTTGACATTCGCTAGGAGTATAAGAAATCTATTGTTCCTTGTTCACACTTGCTAGCAAGGCCCGTTTAATCATGTAGAAAAGTTGGACATATATATTTTAATTTGTGTGGTCCTATGCATTTTCCTTATGCATATGAAAATAAATGTACGAAGAATTGTGTTGATGATTACACTAGAATATTTTAGGTGTACTGTTAGGTCCCTATATTACTAGTGTAACCCCTTATTGTTATTAATACAACCACCTTATTATATTTTTGTGCCCATGTATTCCCCATATTTTTATTATTGTGCCCCATAGAAACCCATTATTATTATTATTATTATTGTGCACTTACATTAATATTGTTATGTAAGCTTTGATTATATTATGACCCCTTAGACTCTTATATATAGAAAGGAGGTCTTGTCATTTGTATCATTGAATAATTTTTCATGTGTAATGTAAAGGATGTTTCCCACTCAAACAGGCTTATTTCTAAGGCATTGATCTATATTTTCTGTCTTTTTGTGGGTTGGTTTCATAACATGTATTTATTGAAAAGTAAATCTCAAGCTTTCAAAACTTTTAAGGAATTTCATGTATGGATTGGATATGAAGCATAATCACATATTAGCTCTCTTCATACTGTTAATGGAAGATAATGTACTCTAATGAATATGAAAAGATATCTACAAGCATGGGATTCAACATCATAACATAGTTCCATAGAATTCTCAACAAAAATATGCAGTTGAAGGAATGAACAATACTATAATTAATATAGATTTCTCAATGAGGTTTTTCAAAAATTGAACACTAATGTTTTGGGATGATGTGATTCTATGTGCAATGTATGTGAAAAACTTATGTCCATCTCACGCTCTTAGAAAAATACTCCTTGTAAAATGTGGTATGGATGAAATCCTTTGATAATCCATCACAAGGTCTTTGGTTCATCTACATTCACTTATGTTTTTTATAGTATAGCAATTATTGCATATTGGGTATATTATTGTAAGTTTTTACTTCTAACTTTGTCGTTCTGACGTATCAGAATTTGGTTATGGTTCCCTCAAAGGATTTCAACATAATTTCTATTTTTCTCAATGGTTTCAAAATGAACTAAACTTAATACATGGAGTTCCTTCCAATATTTTACAATATTTATAGAATTTTCACTCTATGATTAAAACGTAACTCGATTCTCATCTCGATATAATTTTTCTCTGTACAAGCATATATGTACAATAATAATGTTATTCCCTTTACAACAAAGTATCTGGTTGAAGGATGTCATCTATATTACTAAGGTTAGACTCTACTTATGTCAAAACCCTCTATAACATTCTTTCCTTGATTAATTTAGATTTATTACAGTCCAAACAAAGGAATTCATTTCTTGCATGTGTAGGTTAATCTATGACCAACTTGGGTTAACTTGTGACATTGTTTTGGGGCAAAAATTCATGCACGCTTTTTCGCCTACACTTCAGCCTTCAAATACTTTTCCAATGCTTCTTCATTATAGGGTTTCAATGTCGGTTGCAATTTTTGCTTGATTTTGGCCGCAAGGAAATTTGATTTTGTTTGAGTGTAAATAATACCCTTATCTAGCTAGGGATTTTCCCAAAAGGCCCGACACTCGAAACAATGCATGTATATCAATTTCAATTCAAGGGATTTACCCTCTGTTTTTTAGTGAGAATATTTAATTATGAGAAAATAGTTTTGGCTGTCTTATAGCCCCAACAATGTAAATCTTTCTTTTTATTCATAAGAGAAATTTATACAATCTATTTACTTGTTACTGTGTGTAATGAAGTGATTCCATCAAAAATTTAAAATACTATAATATTTGTTCTATTTATATTCTATGAGTACAAATTAGATACTCATGTCAACTCGATATATTTTGTTTCTGAATAATGATTGTATATAATTTACTATTACTATAATTTTCATTGAAGAATATCATATTCAAATTAGGCAAGAGGCATGTTGAACCCTTTTCATGAGAGTTTGAGAAGGTTGTCCTTTAGGCCCTAGTATAATTAATTTACCCAAGGTTGCTTGTTCCATGGCCAATTGATATGATTCTAGTGCTTTGACCTATAGCAAGCTAAACTAGGTATACATTTATTTTTCTACAAGTTAAACTATGTATACATTTATTTTTATTACCTGCAATAGTTCTTCTCTGTAGTAGATTACAACAAACTATATTTTTATAGGTGAATAAGGGTAATTGTGCATGTTCTGTATATTTATCCATTCAAACAAGGTTCTTTAATTAATTACATAATATCCTTTTTTATCTTTGCACACATTCAAGTGTATTATTCTTTTGTGAATGCTTATATATTTATCCATCCAAGCAAGCTTATTTAATTTATTATATAATATCCTCTTGCATCTTTTCACACATTAAAGTGTATTATTTTTTAGAATATGCTTATAGAAGATTTTCGTGATGGAAATATATTAAAGGATATTTCATTCCTCCAACCAAGAACTATGTTTCCATGTACTTCTGCCAAAGCTCTAACTTCTACTTCCCAGGAAATCAAATAGTAGTCGTTTTCCAATTTACATTTCCTTGACCCTTAGCAATATCTTGCTTCTTTTGGGGTATGAGTACAATCATTATTTCCGAATATACCTTTATATTTTATCGAACTCATTTTATCTCCAACAATCATTTTAAGTGAGTTTCACAGACGAAACCTTTTATTGAGTCATGTGTTTTCTTGGTAGTCTGCAAAACCGACAATTCAAATCTAGCAAAAAGGAGAACCTTTTTTTAACTTTTTATCTTTCCTCTTCCTGGGTGCAACTCATTCCATGTGAATTAGAAGTCCAATATCACATTTAAGCCTTTAATAATTTTTCAAGAATCGTAACACAAAAAGACAAATTTTCTTCTATATTAATAAAAATAAATATTCACACTGTCGTATGTCACATCACTTGATGCACTTTGAATTGTTAGGGGAAATTGAATATTCAATTAAGGTCATAATATAAATTTACCAATGCTTATTACAATTCAATTTTGTAATTAGAGGAAACATAAGAACCTTCAAAAAGACATATTTAACATGTTTAAAAAGGAAATTTATATTTTTTAAAATATTTTTCTTTGCTTTGAAAATTAATTTATTAAATTAAACACAAACATAAATCAATGGATAAAAATTCAACTCCATGTTTTTATTTTTTGAAATATATTCTGATTAAAATATTTGCAAACAAATTAAATTGAACATAAGTGAGTTAGAATATAAGATTGAACTTTTTGCTCGTTTTCGTATAATATTATGATATTATGTATCTGTAAAATCATGACACAAAAAGGAAAAAAATAACACAACAAATAAACCCATATTAAAAAATAAAAAACACATTTTAACATTATATCATTACAAAGCATCAATTTCTAGCTAATTATTTTCTAAAGTACATAATTTCTTGCAAATTATGATAAATGTTTTGTGGTGTACGTTTTTAAATGTATTGAGCAGTTGTGCTTGCAAAAAATTATTATCATAATCATTTGTGATATTATAGTTATTTTTATTATTCAAATATATGTTAATTGATAAATGTTATGATCATTTTTAGAAATAAATGAGATGCTATTAAATTGAATATGAATTTGCACATAAAATAAGTTAATACCCAAATTAAAATCATTTAAAGTGTAATTGTTTTATACGATCATTATGTAGAGGTAAATCCATTATATAAGCACAAACACAAACATATGCAAAAAAATAAAATATAATCACAAACATTTGAAACTCTACCATAAAACGTAAAATTGTAATTAATTATAAGAATATATTAATTTAAAATAATTGTAATTTTAAAATACACACATTGAATAGTGGTGGTTACAAAAAAAAAATCATTCATGATGTCATGGTCATTGACCAAAATAAGTGAACTTTTATTAAATTGAGCATAGATAAGCTATGCAAGCATTCAATTCATTTGAAGTGTAATTCTCGCATTGGATACTATGCATTCTTAAAATCATCATATAATTTATTTGTATCAAGTTATTCTAATAAAAGTTTTTTATGCTTCAGAATTTATAGACATACAAACACAAAGAAACAAACCAATACATTACGTAAAATAAAAACACAAACATATAAAATTCTACCATCACAAAACATGGATTTGTTACTAATTAACAATATATATTGGTTAAAAATACTTCTCAAATATGCATTGAATAGTGATACTTACAAAAAATCCATAACCATTCATGATGTTATGGTCATTTTAAAAAATAAATGAAATTTTGTTAAACTAATTGCTAATTTGAACATGTATAGTTTAATACACATTCAATTAATTGGGACTATAATTCTTACATATTATATTTATGTGTGTAAATCATCATAGAGGTGATTTGTATCAAGTCAATAGAAAATTTGGGCAATGGACTTCCATATGGGATATTCTAATGAAATACTTTCTTGTGTTCTAAAATTATACACATAACAAGAGCATAAAGAGACAAACACATACATTTCATAAAATAAAAACACAAACATTTAAAATTTTATCATCCTAAAACATCAACCTATAACTAATTATAAAAAACATAGTAATTAAAAACACTTATAAAGAATATTGTGCATTCAATAGTGGTGCTTATAAAAATTCAAATTCATTAATGATGTTGAAAAAAGAAGATTTTATCAAATTAAACAACAATTTAAAAATTAGTAAGATAATTCGCACGTTCTACTCATTCTAAAAGTAATTATTGTATATCATGTTGGCAGTATGTTTCTGGTATGGTTATATATTACAGATGTTGTACTTGATGGCAACACCCATGGCATGGCTCTCAATATGATGAGAATTAAGAAGTACACAGGAGAAAAGTTCACGGAATTTTATGAAGAGAAAAGTTTATTTCATGTGGGAAAACTTACCTTTGGTCCATGATAGTTAGTCCTTGGAATTTGAACCTATCGTTTTTGGAACATGGCATCTCGACACACGTGTTGATACCTAGTATTGAGTTGATGGTATTGGTTTGTTATGGTTTTGGCCCGTGGTATTGGTCCATGATTTGAGGAAGAGCTTGCCTATATAAAGCAAAGGAGATCATTTGGCTTGTGTATGC